>LQRL01143174.1:10082-23995 GCA_001703475.1 Hydroides elegans
CATATTCCTCTTATATTTCCATAGAATGTTAAGTCGCATCGATTCGAGAAATATTCAAATTAAATTATACATAATGCACTCGTGTAAAACATACATGTTTGTATGTTTATTCATAGCATGAGGGACCTGTAGCTCAGTAGGTACAGCATGGAGCTCCCACTCATTCGGTCACGGGTTCGAATCCCATCTGGTATAAATATATCCCACCTCTTAAAATATCTTTATGCAAATGTCAAAACAAATAGATGACATGTGATTTACTTATGCATTTTCCCGTGTTTCTATTAACTTGCACACTTAGTGCATATAATAATATATTTAAAAAATGTCACACATGTGCAAGTACTGAAATACCTTAAGCTATAATGCACTAAAGCTGGGTCATTGTCAAACCCTTGACAATCTTGTTAGTTTTATTTTACCGCCGGTAGTCACAATGATAAAACAGCGTTGATTAACTGCATTTTATGTTTCAAAAAGTGAAGCAGGTTTTCCATATATTTCAAATAAATTGTTTTATGTGCACTCTGGTATGCATGAATGTGATCATTATGCACTTTGTTCATACATGGATACCTTTTTCGTTGCGCAGCAACATAGCGTGTGGAGCTGGATCGGTATTCGCCCGTATTGGTGGAATTTGTGCTCCACAGCTGCTGTATTTGGTATGTTTGCTCATATTTTTAAATTTTAATTTCGTTAAATAACAATGTGATTTTGAAACGTGATGAGCGACACGAATCATCCATACCCAAGGTAAAACCGCATAATGAGAACATATATCTTTCCCTTGGAGTGTTTATTATTATCAATTCCAGTTATTCTTTGTTTCGTTTATTATTTACAATGATATCTTTTTGGTTTAACCTATTGACTACTTTTGTTTCAGGGCACCAAGTACCAGGCGGCCCCCTTCTTCATCATCATCGCCCTCTGTGTTCTCACTCTCCCTCTTTTCTGTGCACTTCCGGAGACCAACGGCCAGCCTTTGGAGGACGAGGTCTCCAAGAAATCGCATACCGATGTCAAATTTAAACTGTTGCAGCGAAAGTCTACACAGTAACATTAGTTATGAGTGGAATTGTTTTAAGAAAAAAATATTACTTCATGTTGCTTGCACTGAACATTGAAATCACCTCGGTTATATCAATCAACGTAAACTCATTGCAATATTTCAGAAGCAATTTAGGATGAAACTTTAGCATTTCATTATGCGCGTATGTTTTGATATAAAATTTCAATTTCTTGCCTATCCGGGGGTTTACATTTGTAAATATAGTGTTTATTGTACATTATTATGTTAAGATATAATAGGATACAGTATAATAGGCTGAATGATAAACTGTAAGCAAACTTATAAATACTATGTACGATGTACATGTACCAATACAACATATTTTTTCTTTCTTTTCTTTATGTTTTTTTTTGGCAACGTTTCTTTAACGTAGCATCAAAACCCAAGGGAGAAGAAAGTTCTTCCATATTGTAGACACGTAGACTCAATTCGGTTGTTGACTTACAAAAAAAAAAACACAAGCAGAGAACTATAACAAAGAGCGAGTCCTTAGAATTGAACTTCGACCATCTTAAACATGAAGACTCTGTGCCAGCGCGACCCTGATTGAGAAAAAAGGCTTATTCAGTGTAAATATAACTGATTGAAACTTTAAGATTCATTTGATTCATAAGATTTATAAACAGGGTCTTACTTAGGATCATGGCCTTAGCACTACCTAACATTTCTTAAATGAGTTTCACGTTTGGATAAGATTATAGATTTCAAAACAAAAACAAGGTTCCTCGTGTCGGATAATACGCATATAAACTGTGAAAATTCTAAAACAATCCATTGAAAAACTTGGAAGATATGTTGGGTTTAACACAATTTTTACATATATATGAAATCGGGGTCCCATCCATGATCGTTAGTTCCACAATCGACTCTTTTGTTCTATGCTATAAAAAAAAAAGGATTCATTAGCTCCAACTACATATATTATTTACTATGCAAAAAAATTATTGTTGTATCATGTCAATTAAACACAGTATCGGAACGAGCTGGATCCGGTAATGCATGCATCATAAAAAAACTTCTGAATAGGAGAACTTAACTATTAATTCTATGAAATATATATTCTGTTCTGTTCTGTGTCTGTTCATAAAACTTCCTTGCTGGTTTAACAAAAGAACAGAACGAATATGAAATAAGAATACGATATCTTATTTTATGAAATAAGGTACAGAAAATGTAATGCATAACGGAATCAATCGTGTTTTTTTGTGAATTATTTTCAAAACATATGAATACACTAGATTTGTGAAGCATAGAGGAGCATAAAACATTGTAAAATATCTATTCTTGGTGAACACTTTTAGACGGCAGCGAATTTTGAGTTTTTCTTTATGGCGAACAAAGCATAAAGTGTTCACCTTACGTAATAATATTCCATCATTTTAAGTTGTATATGTATCCGTATCACGCCACATTAAAGCGATTTCTAATTTTCTTTCGTTGGGTAACCCTGACCGGAGTATTATCTCATCCCCCTCGAAAGTCATGCCAAGTTGCAGCATTTACTCAATAGATGTTTTTGGTAACAGAGACTTGACATTGCAAACGTACTAGGATAAAGTAAATTCTGTTGATTTAAAAACACATAAGGAGGGGTTCTAAATGTTCAAAGTTGAAATTAAAGGACATGCAGGGAAACGAAAGTACCAGCTTGAAATCAGTTATAAAGAATATTGAGATTATTTTGATATGCTATGCAATAAGACATAACACGAACAACAACCACAGTGATTGTTCAAACTATACAAAAAGCTATGATTCACAGCATATTAAAAGGGCTTTGTCTGATTTTATTTGGCATCTATCATTGTTTTGGATACGAGTGTAGCGGTCCAGAAAGAATATTGTCGAAGGCGGAAAACATAAACTCAAATGCATTGCACGAATATTTGCGCTACCTCCACTGCCAAACTGATGATGAATTCGACAGTTGGGATATGTATACTGGAAAATGTCTAGCCGATACTAGTTGTGTAGGAATACGCTCTACTCCGCCCTTTGCAATATGCACCCGTTTGTCGGTTCCTCGCGACCAACTGGTCCAAATCGAGGACCTGTGGTTGATACTCAGCGAGATTGAGCAAGTCGGTATGTAGATGAAGAAATATGTTTAAAATGGTCGGAGAAAGTTATGGTACAAGCAGTTTTTAAAAGCGTAAAATAAAACCAAAACAGTTTTCAATTAACGATTATGGTAAATAATTATTACTCTTAAAATAAAGTGATTAGAATAAGTTTATATTTTGAGATATTTCCTTGTGCAATTGTTAAACTTCTTGACTTTCATTTTATTCTTCTATTGTCTAGTGTCACACATCAAAATATACAAATATAGTCTAACAATTATTATTGTAAGCCTGACTTTAACTCTGAATTATATGGATAACAAAATAATGCAATTATCGTTTATTCTGTTGCATTTGTACACTAGAAAATGGATCTGAGGACTCTTTGAATGCTGAATCAACTAGTGAAGAACCGGCAACAACTGAACGAAGCAGATGTCCACATAGCGAGCCACCATCTGATGTCTATGTTCCATGCTACACGGATTCTTCTTACCAGGGTACATTACATATTTAATTACACCATTTGTTTTTAAAATTGAAGGGCATCGTGCAACATTGTGTTAAGTCAGAAATTGACGTTTTTAGAAAAGAGGAAGTGTATGTGTTTGAATTGGTCATTCATATAAGGTTCGGCAAGTTGCCAAAGGATGATATCATCATGATCATATTGATTTCGTAGCATCTTATAAATATATAACATGGATCAATAACCACGTTACACTTTGCAATGTATTTCGGCGAAACATATTTTGTAGACTTAACACATTGTTGGACGGAGCCCTTCAATTGTTGATTGATTTTTTACAACAATCTTAAAATATGAAGGGGCGTTGAGTCAATTATAATTGTGTTTGCTTGACTGGCCAGTAAGTTTAACCGACTGCTCCACAGTGCAATACAGAGAGACGTTCTAATAATATAATTACATGCTGAATTTAATGTTGGTATTCAGCATCGAGTGATCTTTTAGAATATTGACGATCCATAACAAAATTAGGCGCACCTTAGTTTTGTTTTTCTAATTCAAATACTTCATTTTAAAACGAAATGATTTGGCATGCATCGGCGCAGTTTGAACAGGTTCTTTGCTATTAAACTACCTATTTTTTTTTAAAGTGAAAGTCACTTATATTTATAAATATCATTCTAGATTCGTGCGATGTTGTCTATGATCTGATATCAAGCCCTGAATACAGCGTCCCTGATTCCTCCTTAAGTGGATCAAGTGTATACGGCGCCCTTGTCGCATCCAATAGCCGTCTAAACACCAGCTTATTTTGGGCACCCGTGTGGAGCGATGACCTAAAACGGATTGACGTTGACTTAGGAACAGACCGTCTCATTGTGGCTATCCGCACGCGAAACATCGAAAACAGTAATCATTACCTCAGAAGCTTTGCGATCTACAGTGGTATTGATGGCAGCGCGGAATTAGTTCCGGTTATGGACAGATCCGGCGCAGTCGCTGTTTTTGAAATCGTCGAGTTTTCGAGCGATATCTTGAATCATGCACTTCCTATCCCGATTATTGCACGATATGTTCGTCTTAAAATAATTTCATATGATGGGCAAACTCCGGCGTTAAGTTGGGCCGTTGATGGATGTGCCCTTTCCACCGAATAGAACGGAATTCTGAACAAAAGAATGCTCAAGGGTTCAATTTTGATCATCTACGTAAATGTCATAATATCGAAAACCTCATTTTAAATAATTCCTCCTCATTTATGAAAAATGCAGTATATACACAACAAAATATAGTCATACCGATCAAACATAACTGATCGGGCATCAGTTAAAACCAGCCATTGTTCGTATTTATATCTATAGACGAGGGCACTCAACGATTCAATTTTTCTTATATTCATCTAAATGTTTATTCTAAAGTTCCAAGCAAGAAACGCAGAAATGCTATTGCAAGCAAAGTTACAATCTCCTACCAGAATAAAGATTTGAAGAAATCAGACTGTGTATGGGGTTATTCTTTCACGGATTCGTTTACAAAGACTAAATTTAGATATAAGTGCATTGGTTTATGTACTTATAAACATAATTCTAGAGTAAATTAAAATTTTCGAAAAAAATCTTTGTTCTGTTCTGAAAAAGTTGCAAGCAAGGAAGAACTGCTACAAGAATAAACATTTACCGAATAAATCGTTGAGTGCCCCTCTATAGAGTCTATCAACTTCCATGTATTGAATTATTGAAGGATATTAACTATATGTTTTATATCTAAAAGAGGGCTGCAATGACCCAGTTGAAATTATCTGCAAAGCAATCATTAAATCAAATATTCATATAATTTCAGCTAGTTTTACAAATACTTGATGGATCTTCTTGATTCATGGTAGTTCTTATTGCTAAAAGCTCATTTATTAAAAAGTGCATTATGCACATTCATTCTAATGATATTACAATGATACAATAGAGTTGCATTATACTGCCATGCGCAATAATGGTGTAAATCCGTTTTGTTTTTTCAAGTGAATTCAAGAATGATCATACTTAACTTGCTGATCGCGCAAACTACATGTTATATGTATGTATAACATGTATAAATATATTAATTAACTCGTCAATTACACTTCGGTACCTTCCACTTCGACCCGCTGAAAATAAATGCTCATTGAAAGTATAAATTAAAATTTCAAATCACAATAACATAGTATACATGTAAATCTCTCTTGTAAAATAATAAACTTGAACGTGTAATTTGTACTACATGTATGATTTCCTACTCACATTCCTTCTGCTTCCGTCCAATATGATTAAAAATGCAATTTGTTGAGATATTGTACAGCCAAACATTGATAATCGTGTACAATTTATTTTTGAATTCGTATTTACTCAGTAAAATATGAAGGGGCTTAAGTGGTCAAAGATGAGGCGGTAGGGACCGAATTGTCTTTTTGCGAGGCGCCAAAGCGTCTTCGGCCAAGGGCGAGGTGTCTTTACGAGAGGCCGACGTATCTTTTTTTCAAGTGGCCGTAGTGTCTTTGGTGAGGGGCTATCTCTTAGGGGCCCAAATGTGTTTTTGCGAGGGGACGAGGTGTATTTTATGAAGGGCGGCCGAAGTGTCTATGGCGAGGGGCCAAAGAGTTTTTTACGAAATTTTGCAAGTGGTCTAAGTGTAATTTTGCGAGGGGCCGAAATGTGTTTGGCAAGGGTCCAAAGTGTATTTTACGAAGAGCCGAAGTGTTTTTTCTTCCAAGAGGCTAGAGTTACGTTTTACAAGAATTTTAGGCCGACATGTCTTTTTTTCAAGGGACCGAAGTGTATTTGGCGAGGGGCTTTCTGTAAGGGGCTCAAATGTCTTTTTTTACGAAGGCCGAAGTGTTTTACAAGGTCGAAGTGTCTTTGTTACAAGCGGAAGAAGCGGAAGGGTAAAAATATCCTGTAACAGACAAGGGTGCTAATTGAGCATCATAACGGGCGTTGATCAGACATATACAATTGAACCAGTAATAATACCAATATGTCATTTCTTCATGACATTGATAATGTGTTTTGCTAAATCTCTGAGACATAGTAGCATTTTTTCTTCGAAATGTAATTTGCCGGATATCTAGAAAGTCTATCATAAATAGATATACTCAAAGTAATTGTGTCGTTCGTCAACAAGGCATATAGTCTAGACCTTACATATATGTGTCAACCAAGATATCGAGAACGTTAGTGAAAGACACCGCGGTACAACATCGGACTTTGACATATTAGAACGTGAATGTCAAAGCGCTTCTGGAGCGGATTAATTCGTATTGCCTCAAATGCAACGTAGTGTCGATTTTGTTCTCGACTTTTAGCCTGGCGATTCATAGAAGTTCACATCGCGTTTCATGTTATCACTCACCTTGTCAACGTGAAATGAATTCTATTTAGAATGAAAATTTACAATTCTAGATCTTTATGTGACGTTTGAACAACAGAGCACCTCCCAAAGGGTGCGTATTTTCAGCGAGGGCTTTTCAGTTCACTTTCCGTGCATTGTTAATTTTATTTGCTGCATATATTTGGTAATATGATTCTTTGATGGCTACTTCTATCTCCATTAAAATGCTTCAGTTGTTCAGAGCCTGGCCTAATGAATGGCGAATATCATTTTCTCAATTAAACCAAAAATTTCATTTTTTAGCTAAATATGTTCTTTTTCGAACCGGGCCTGACTAATGACTTGGTCAAACTCAAACCTGTCTATAAAAATTATGTATAATTGTACGTATGACGCCATTTAAAGACGATTCAGCTGCTTGTCAAATATCTTTCAACCATACAAAGATTTTTAAAGGACTTGTACAAAACGGTGTGATACACGAATAAACTGTATTACCTAAATACAAAATAACTGAATGTCTTTTCGTTTCACAATAAAATATGAATTCTAAACGCATTAAAAATATTTTGAAAAGTCACGATATTTTCAATAAATGATGAAACTAAATACAATCTGGGTTCTGATGAAAAAATCGCAGGTCGCGGTGCATAATATCCCAATGTTCAATGTTTTGTGCGTGTTTCATCTTTTTTTAGATATAAACCGTATTGTACATGTTTATCTTTAATACCAAATACCTTAAACTTAAATATATATATATTATTCGTTGTTTGACCTCATTTACATAACCTTCCTGTACATGTAGAACATAGAAAGGCTAGGGTATTTGACCTCAAACCAAATAAAACTAAAACTTAAATGCAATATTTAAATTAGGCCGTAGATCTATTCCATTTCCATGCTATCTATTTAGAATTTGAAAGTGTCAATGAAATAAAAGGATGGGATCATACGAAACGATATTTGAGGATATTGGTGGATTTGGTTGGTGGCAGTTTGCAATTTTGATTCTTATAAGTACAGCGGATATATTTGGATCAACTGCCTTGTTCTTACCTGTGTTCACCGGAGCGACACCGAATTTCGAGTGTGACAGTGCTGATGGAGGGGACTTAGTCGGCAATGTATCTACAGTAAGTGGATTAATATTTTCGTTGACAAAAATTTATATATTTGGTGAAAATCTATAAGATATATATAAATATGTCATGGAATTTAATTGATATGAAGATATTTAAACTCATAAAATATGTTATGTATAAATTATGCTGATTTGAAATGGATTTCGAAATTTCGTCCAGTCATTAAGCTGCATATTACACACAGGTAAAGGCAAACACACACCTAAATTTATTTAAAAAATGTTATAAAATTTAATCAAATGACATTAAAAATGGTTATCCTGTAGCTATGTGACTTACTCAATAGTTCTTTCCCGTTTTAGAATATCTTTAATGACTCGGCAACGAATGTACCAGGCATCAACAACGCCATTTGCGATGGCTGCAATGATTTTCATTTCGAGGATGATTTCGATTCAATAATATCCGAGGTAGATATACCAATGTTATTTTATGTTTAGATAGTTTATACTGAATGCGTTACTCACTCACTCACGTCTGATCCATGTCTCATTAACACAATGTCAATCTCATGTTATACGGATTTTGATATTTTTTTGAAAGACATTTTCTTCCGAACGTGATGCATCTTTCTTCCCCCTAAATAATAATAATAAGAAATTTATGCTTAAATCCCGGATTATTAGACGCTATAGCCCCTTATTTATAGTTGGTTTATTTTATAGTGGAACTTGGTGTGTGGCATGGATTATGTCAGTGAGCTGATCGTCACTATCCAGATGCTGGGGCTACTTTTAGGCGCAACGATATTTAGTCAGGTGACAAATATGCAATACTTTGTGAAATTAATGCGTTCAGGTTATCATAAAATATTAATAGAAACTCCAACTAATTGTACATACAGAATCATACAGAAACCCTTTCTAAAGGCCCAACACAATTTAGCCAGATAAAAAAACGTGATCGCGACATCGTATTTTAACACCTAAAACAATAAACTATATAAAACATTTACATATATTTTACGGACTTAAACCATGGAATGCCTAGTAATAATGGCCCATACTCCTTGTTATGAATTGTAGTTGTCAGATATGTACGGACGAAAGAAGGCCTATATCGCCGCGGTTTCAGTTATGATAGCATCTGGAGTGATCTCTGGATTCTCGCCGAGCTGGCAGACATACGCGGCCATGCGATTTCTTGTTGGTGTAAGTTTTTACAAAAGTTTAAATAAATGACATATTAAAACGAACTGATCTTCATATGAAAAAGTATCTTGCATATATTTATGTCAGGTGTGGATCCAGGAAATATTGAACCGGGGACGCCAACGGCATAACAAATCACACCGAACGGGAGCGGTTCAGTCTGAAATGTTATTGGTCATACCTTTAAGAATAACCCCATAACCCCCGTGTGCATGTATGCAATTTATATTTAACATTCTGAGGATTCTTTCAGATGGGCACCGGCGGTTATCTACCTATCGGTTTCGTCTACCCTCTGGAGTTCATCGGGGCGAAATGGCGCACTTTATGCGGGACTGTCGGACTGTGGGCGGCTGGAGAATTGATGTTGACCCTTGTGGTAGATTTAGCAAATATTCTGTAATGTCATTAAAAATAAAAATGAGAAATTGCATTGGTTTAAAAGCACATATACACCTTCGATATCAGAAATGTATAATGAAAATATATTTTATTGATCCGATTTTTAGCATTAGCTATATATATGTTTATAGGCATACTATGAAAGGAGATGGCGATATTTAACTGTTATTACATCGCTTCTTGGAATCGGCAGCATTTTGCTTTTGTGGTAATCAATATTTTAAAAATGTTATTTAATCGGCAAAGAAAAGCGAAGCTTTTCTTTTGCCTTTATACAACGGGAACATTGTTTTTGGTTTTAAGACAATGCGTTTTTGAATACAGGAATAATACTACGGGCTCGCACATTCAAAATGGCGGACCATGGAGAGATTTCTGGGATACTACAGTACCCTATTGATTTTAATCACGTCGTAATTTTCACGAAAGTATTTTATTTAATTTTGAAATGTAAATAACAGTTTTTTAATATACAAATATATAAGCAATAATACAGGAAAGTGCAAAATAAAGGAGAAAACGAAACTTTTGTAATGAAGAATGCAGTTTGCTTGGTTACAACGCTTGACGCAATATTTAGCAGCGCAAAACAATTGTTTCGTCATAAATTTAGCAAGTGGCAGGTAAAGTGTGACGTGTTAAATAGCGTGAAAAGTGTAAGGACAGTGTAAGACAATGAAGTCATCATAAAGCGGAGTAAAGCGAAAATTGTATTTAGAAATTCTATTTAAATAGTATATTATGTTTGATCACAATTTATGTAATTGATATCCGAATTCAACGCCGACATTCGAATTTCTGTGCAATGTAAATACTATTTTATGATAGTGTAAAAACATTCCTGATTTGAAGTTTTTACATTGCAAGTTTTAACTTTAGAAATAAAATTATTTGCTTGTAAATGTTTTTAAATGTTTCCAAAGACAATCAGTTAATCTATTAAGTTAGTTAATCAGTTATTTTATCTATCACTGGTAACAGACTCACTGATATAGAATAACTTTAAATATAGGCAACTCGACACTCAGAAATTGAAACCAGTCATATATAGTTTTTTTTATCATTCCAAAGGCTGGTTCCTGAGAGCCCTCGCTGGTTGGCAAACAAAAGTCGCTACGAAGAAGCCAAAGAAGTTTTCGCGACAATCGCCAAACGCAATAAACGCAAAGTTCCACCAATGGAGTATCTAGATGGTGTATTTCAGGAAGAGGACAAGTACAATAAAGCGACAGCGAAATATACGTATTTGGATTTATTTAAATCTAGGAAAGTTGCCATACGAACAGTGATTGTTTGTATCATATGGTAGGTAATTATTTTGATCTCTGAAATGTTTCATGAGGGGCACTCAACGATTTATTCGGGCAAATGTTTATTCTTGTAGCAGCTCTTCCTTGCTTGCATTTTTTTTTCAGAACAGAACAAAGTTTTTGTTTTCGAAACGATTAATTTACTCAGGATTATGTTTGTAAGTACATAAACCAGCGCACCTGTATCTTAATTTAGTCTCTGTAAACGAATCTGTGAAAGAATAACCTCATACACCTTTGATTTATTGAAATCTTTATTCTGGTAGGAGATTTTAAATTTGCTTGCAATAGCTTTTCTGCGTTGCTTGCTTGGAACTTCAGAATAAACATTTTGATGAATGTAAGAAAAAATAAATCGTTGAGTGCCCTCGTTTCATTTCCGAATGCACAGGTTCTCCGATGCTTCAAATATTTACGATCGTGTGTATTTTAACTAATACACACATGTATGTATATTTAAGCGATAAAAGTTATATATATTTTTATACCCCGTTGGTCCCCAAAGAAAACATTTTTTTTTCTAAATTTTAATCTTTTGGCGCCCAATTTTGAAGCATTGTTAACACGTGTAGGAGACCAAAAATACGTATAAACGTTAACAAAATGTGGTGTCGGATCCTATATTCTTAAAAATCGCCAATTAGATGTGTTTTTGGGGCGATTGGGGTGCAATGAATTAAATCTATTTTTATCCGGCTTAGTTTATCATATATATTTTTCATTCGAATTCGAATTGCAATTGATATTTCAATTGATATTTCTAATGTTTTGATACCAAAATAAAAAAAATCGGACCCGTTTTAATCAAATAACGGTGATTTTCTGAATTGATTTTTTGAGGGCGGTTTCGCCATTTTCGCGACCATCCGAAATCGTCGATATTTTACTTATTTTTTGGAGAAGAGTAAAAGTAAGCATTGATCTGAAATCAGCATATGAAAGTTTATTTCGAAATTATATTTTAAATGCATATGCATTGAAACATCGAAATGCATTTTGAATTTCATCTTCAAAAAACAAGGGGTCGAGGGTAAACTCAAAACTGGAGTAAAATTTACAACAAAAATATTTACCACAATGAATTACTAGCTTCAATATATTTTCGAATTCCAATTGATATTTTAAACGTTTTGATACCAAAATGAAAGAAATCGGACTGGTTTCAATCATATAACGGTGATTTTCTGAATTGATTTTTTGAGGGTGGTTTCGCCATTTTCGCGACCATCCGAAATCGTCGATATTTTACTTATTCTTTGGAGAAGAGTAAAAGTAAGCATTGATCTGGAATCAGAACCTAAATATTTATATATAAATTATACTTTAAATGTACATATATCGAAACATCGAAACGCATTTTGTATTTCTTTTTTAAAAGTCAAGGGGTTGTGGGTAAACTCAAAACTGGAGTAAAATTTACAACAAACATATATATCTCACTGAATTTCTAACCTCAATATATTTTCGAATTGCAATTGATATTTCAAACGTTTTGATACAAAAATAAAATACAACAGTGAAGATGTGAACGATGTTTGGTACTGATAGCTGCACGTTGCGTCTGTTGAATTGCAATTGGTATTAAACTATAGCAATCCAATCGGTATAGATTCCGTTTGGAGTATTATATTTTATACTAACTCAAAAATTCGCAGACGCAAATGCAAAGAGCCGCTGACAGCACCATTATGCCGCTTTAACAAAAATAGATAGAGAGCGGATTCGCCATTCTTGCGACTATCCGAAATCTTATTCTTTGTAGAAAAAAATCATATCTTTGAATTCTGTGTATAAAAATACATGTTTAAATCATACATAATATATACATCACAATTTGTACGTCAAAACATTTCTTTTCTATTTTCCTCCTAATTAGTTTACCCTTCGTTGGTCACCAGTGTGACCAAAACTTAACGGGCACTTTTATCTTTCGTATCTACATATATCGTATATGCTAATTTATGATCGTTTATGATTTATATTTTTCTTTTTATTTAATCCAGAAAAGGTCAATAACACTGATTTTGTGCGTTTAACACATCTATGCAACCTAAACTTTCATAATGTATATAAAAGAATATAGAGTTATTGCTTTAATGAGAGGGTATATTTGATATAAAATTCGCAAAATTTGGCCAATTCATTTTGTTATCGCCCAGAAACGAAGCTTTCTTTCGCCTGGTTATTTTGCAATTTTTGTCATTTCTATTATTTTCAAAGCTGACCGTTATTATTTTGCTTTATTATTTTTAGTTTGAATGTATATAAATTGAATATTATATCTATATCCGCCCTATAAATTAGGTACATTAGATATACATATACTGTATATTTAAAGTTGCGAATATATACATATATCGTATAAAGGCTTTAATTGTCTATATACAGATATCGTATATATGAATGTAGGAACGTGTTGCATATAGACATGCATTATGCAAAGTGTGTTTTACGCAGCTTTGGCTAGCGCTAGTGACATCATATCCTACTAGCCTCTTGTGGGATGTCACAGAACCATTTTTTAATCCTACTCCTGTAAAATAACGTTATGCTTCATAACCGTTTTTATTTTCATAATGGATACTTAATATATTTAAGAAAGTGTTTCTTATTGTTTAGGTTTACTATTATCATGGGCTACTACGTCTCCGCATATTTCGTGAAGTATCTGTCGGGTAATCGGTATCTAAATATGATGTACTCGGGTCTCGTCGACCAGACAGCCATGTTGATCGTGATTCCGATGATCAACATCCTGGGTCGAAAGAAATTCCAGGTAAAAAATGCAATCTTCGCTTTATATCGAAGTATATATACAGCTTCGTTTCGCTTCCATACAGGCCTACGTTTGAAAAGGAAGGCGGAATTCCCAGCCATTTCCGCAAGCTGCTGCTTATTTTGCTTTCCATTTTCTCGACTGCAGTCATCGGGACATCGT
>LQRL01143187.1:5395-21311 GCA_001703475.1 Hydroides elegans
AATATTAAGGTCTATAATTGTCTCTTTTGGTGTTTCCATTAATATTTCCCGGTAATTATATAGGATTTTATTAACTCTCTGGCTTGTCCCCGCCGATGAAGTGGGACACCCCTCTATATAGAAGTTTCTGGCTCTTGTTTATTTACAAACAAGTTCTTCAATCTTCTACACATGGTAAACAGAAAATTCCCTTATCATTTATATAGAAAAAATGACCATTTCTACTTCCAATTTCTCTGTTATCCATGCATGATTTCTTTCGAAAATATACCATAGTATTAAACATTGAAACAATTTTTGAAAATGTCGGTCAATATAACCGTAGCATTATCTGAAAAGAAGATTTTAGTGATTGAAAAAATACTTATATAAAATGACCAAAAATGGCGAAATTTATTGAAAAAACACCCTCCGAAATTCTTCATTTTTTGTTAAGATTTATTTAACATTTTTCAGTTTAATTATCATATACTATATAAACAGAGATTTATTGACATTCTTTTATGATAAAATATGGATTTTTAATTTATTACATGTCTTTTACAGGGCCTTTAAAACACCTAAAAACTATCAAAAATCAGGTCATATTTTGATGACGTCATTGAAACTGTGACCCCGAATAATGCAACCTGATTGGTCTAGAAAAATATTTCATTTCGGGATGATAGTAGTAAGTACTTGTGTATTGATAGTTTTAGACCCAGTTGGATGGGTATTTTTTTCGACATAGGTGAAATACGCCTTAGTATTTGCTGTTTTTTTATTTGCTTAAAATAATCGTCGAAACAGATTTCCTTATATATGCAAGAAGTTTCAAACTCGTGGTCCATATATTTATATATAAACATAGCATTTTCTTTTAAACATAATCAACATAAATATAAAGTAGAATTTCATACCATTTTTAATATAATATGTTTTAAAAGGTCTTATTGCATCGTTCCTCTTGTGGTTGATCGCGTTAGCTATTGGGATGAATGCACATAATCCCCTTCCTATAATCATCGCTACCAATCATTGCACATTCGCAAATTATAGCTTGAGTGTCCGGAGAAGGAATGCATCCTTGGGATAATTAAATAGAATCTGAATTGCATTTTTTGTTACCTCATTTCATAATGCATATTTGTGCTTTGTATTATTTTCTCTTGCCATGTAATTATATCTAAGCAAACACATACATGTTGTTAGAATGAATAAGAATAAATATCACTTGGTAAATTTGTAATACAAAACAATATAACAACTCATTAAATCAAATATTCATTGACTGTGAATTATCCTTTCTTTTATTTTAGTGTAAGCTATGGAAACAACAATTATAATTATTTTGATCAATATAATGTAATTTCAGACTACATACATGCTAAAAATAAAGGCCCCATCTTTGTCGAAAATGCTAGAATATCGGTCTTCGAAAATTGACTGATTGCATCAGCTTTTAGTTCAAGTAACACGGTTTTAACAAGGCCTTAATGCTCAATTGACAGTTACCAGCATTGTCACGCAACTTCATATTGGTTCATCATAAAAAACTGTATTTTGTTTATATCAAATGATATATTAATATTTCAAAGTACAATAGGCACTCAACCGAGCTTCGTCTGCTTCTGACATACAACAATAACCAGATAATCGATATTACTACTAAAAATATTGGACACATACAACTAACGTGCATATATTCATTAGAGTAAGTGAAACCAAACTTATCTAATGCTGGCAAAATGTTTAGAATAGCCGTTCATTGCTATTTTCCACTGATTCTTCGGTTAAGTCTGCTTGGTCGGTAAATCAAAGAAAGCATATAATCTTATCAATAAATACTCTTTACAATTTGCAATATCCGAGAAAAATAAACTAACAGAAGACATGACCGCTGCACGACAAATAACCCTGTGCAAAAAAATATGATAATTACATATCGTTATCTGAATAACATTTGAAAAGATTATAGATTCTGAGAGTGGGCCCAGCCCCAGCTTTTTATATAACATGTTCAATAATACCAATTATCATACAAAATATCGTTAAAATCAGCATACGCAATGTGGTGGATGCAGTTTTTTTTTGTATTTCTAGATCGCCGCAAAAGGATATAACAACTTGTAGATTCGCATACCTGAGATTCCCTTAGTTGAATTAACTCATGCTCACGCCCTACATTTTTAGCGAATCTATATCCTAGTATTTCTTTATATAACAGTAATAAGGCAAATATAGCTTCGATATTCAAGTAAAGCAGCATATTCAAAGCAGAAAACTCTAATAAACCATGAGTATCTTGCAGTAATGTCGTCGACTTACCACCAGGGAATGCGATTTGTTTGTTATATATTGGCCAAGATATATATTTGAGAAACATGATTCTGCTAATTTAAAAGGAATAAACTGCATTGGTAGCTTCAAACTATCCATAAACAGGGTATTGTGTTGTGTTGAACGAGGTCAAGTCAGAGATTTACAATATCTTTTTTTGATATCCAATGACAACTTGCCGAACATTTCATTCAGTTTTTAAATATGTTGAGTCAACATGAGGCTTACCATAACTTTGCTTAGCCTTTGAAACTATTAATTGATCTTATATAACTTAAACTAGTTAAAATAGGTCTTAAAAGATGTTATTGTAACTGCAGAATTTTATAACTTCTAGACGCATACGTATATATATTATATTTAAAGTCAACTTTTTCTCGATGCATCATCGCTTTACCTCTTTAAAAATACATATATACTTGCGGAATACGTCGTCACTTGTGACATCATGTATGACTAAGACAAACAAAAAAAAATTTATTCTCTATAAAGTGGAAGAAAAATTACGCCGATATAACTCCAAATAAATCAAACTGAATAGGCATGTATTAATGAATACTATATGTTCTTGGATCTTTCAAAGGATAAGATAAGGTACCCTTTGAATAATTGAGAATTAAGAAAACTAAATGGGTGAAAATGTTAACATATATTAGTAAAGGTTTTTAACAATTATCTGTCATCCAGTACTTAACAATAGCAAGTATATAAACGGTGACTCAGAGTAATTGTAGATGTTGGTTTGTAACAAGTCATTTTTTTATAACACCCAGCTTATTCTCATTGCTATGAAATAGTTTCCATATGTTTTTGCTTATGAATTCCAGATGACTATAGCAACTTATGCCACACGATAAAATACATATGGATTTGGCTCAACTACGAAAATATCTCGATAAATCCAATTATCAAAATAAATAATGATAACGAATAAGATGATTATTCTAGATAGGCAACAAGTATAGAATAGATCAAACCAAGGTTATAATAATGTTAATTCATCTTTCAGTAAGAGTTGTAAGATCCAAATTTCTTTATTTATATAAGGCCACGCTGAACTCAACCCTCCTCCTCGAAGACAACTTTTGTTTTCTCCAAAATAAGATAAACCTAGGCATATATAATCATCGTCATACTTTCGACAACAACCAAACAGTTCATCATGATAGAGCTGACAATACCATGGAAAGAGAGGAATGAAGCTGCCTATGAACTATGTTCTCCTATGTGATCAATAAACGAATGTAAAGGTCTGAATACAGATAAGATATTTTCATTTTATTATTTTACGGCTAACCATATCTTCAGAAAAGAAAAACATGCATAAACCAATAAGATATTGTGTTATTGTCTTCATTTTGCAAATATTACAGATAACATCTACTGCAGAAGGTAATTTCATATAATATCAAGCATTATATAAAGGCTTATCTTCATAAATGATAAAATATTATATTATCGCTCACTAAATTCAATCATCAAATTCAAAGATGATTTGGGTTTTCTTGTCAGTAATTCAGTTCCGAATGGATGAATCTCTATATAGGTACACTACATTATGTTACATTAGTCGATAATAGCACCAAAGGTGACATATTGAGTTCTATTTGTCCGTCTAGCTGTTCGTCTGTCATCGCTTTCTTGTACGAGCCAGAAATTTTGAACGGAAGGTCATAGAGACTTGGTTATAGGCTCAAATGAAAGGTATCGGTATGTCAATGTGCCTTTTGAAAATTTCGGACAAAATCAGCCACCGGACGTTGGCCGAATTCGGCCAAAAAATATCCAAAAGAGTGTTTTTTTTTTTCGAAATATGAGTTTGTACGGGCTAGAACTTTTGAATAGAGTATCATAGAGGCTTGGTTACAGGCTTCCCTATACGCTCTAATCAAAGATCTTGATATGTAGATGTGCCTTTAAACAGTTTCGTCCAGCGGAAAAATGACTGAATTTGGCCAAAATACTCAAGTTTTTTTTTTTGAAACATGATCATATACGAAATATTCAACACCCCTTCGAATCGGGGGTGGTTTTGGCATTTTCGTGTTTCACAAATACTTCCTTGTATTTTTCGACTTTGCTTCTTCAGTAGATACATGTTATGTCCCCTTAATACGCGTGACGTTTCACCAAAGCATATAGTAAGGCATAGTAATACTTTCATATCATATATTCCATTAAGAATTTTGTACACTTCAATCTCTCTGCCAGTCACAAATTTTAAGTCAAATTTAAAGGTTGGCTGTTGGCATTGTTGTATTGTTCTTAGTATAAAGCTGTATTTATATCGCAGCAATGTGTAATCACATTTGTTAGTCGTTTTCTCAGAGACTTTCCTGTCTCATTCACGTAACATTGACTGCACTGTACATCATTTACGATTGTATCCGTTCTTGAAAATGAACAGTACTTCAAAAATGGTTCTACTGTTTGAATGAAAATTAACGTGTAAAATAGTTGAATAGAAAGCATATACACATTTGTCAAGACCGTTTCTTATTCCTTGCAGAATCAGATGATACATTCATTTCAACCACTCCTAATCCTGATAATGCCCTAGAATCGGGTGATAATACTTGGACAGTCAGCTCACCAAATAAGTAGGTGCTTCATTCCTTTTTGAATAATAACTTTACAATGTATTAAATGCTTTATGACTCGTAATGTTAATTATGATCATTTACTCATTTGAGAAGCTCATATTTATGATTACGTGTAGATGCTCAATCGCTGATTATGTACTATTTGTAACAATATTATATGTTCTATTTACATGCAGTTTGAGAAGATCATTATTATTAGGGTTAATACGACGCGATATTATTCCTCATATCTGCAGATACACAAGGGATATGATTTTCTTGTTTTAAGTTTCTACCGTTCGTATTGTTTGACAAATTTTAATTTTAAAGACTAAATGACATAATTTTTGTCAGCTTCCCCACTACGGAAATAGCAAATGCGGAATGCCCACAAAATGAAGAATGCTCGGAACTGAGTGGAGATTGCATTGCCTGTGATTTTGATGACCAATGCCTTTATGGGAAAGAAGAAACTGTCATTTGCCGACCTAAGTCGACAGTGAGCTGTCTGGTAGGTTTTCGTTCTATTATAAATATATCGATAGCTGTTATGACGACCGCCTTCTGATTGGAAAAAAATATGCAAACTATTATAATAACAACGAAAATGTTGATTCAATTAAAAAAAGAGAACAATAGAATCTGAACCATTTGAAAATTTTTATCAGTTTACCGTAAAAAATATTAATTGGAGTAAAGTCAATTCCCGTATGTGTAGTTGCTTCTTGTCAATATTCTTACTAAGAAAAATATTTCTTTGATGATCGAATGTCATTCTTATCTAATGCCTCTACATACGGTATTGATAATTAAATATATTATCTTTTGTTTCGACAGGGTGATCAAGAATTCGAGAAGACCTTCATCTGCCAGTATTGCTACCAAACAGAACGATGGCAACAGGAGTGCACCACGGACACCACTTGTAAAGCAGTGACGGCGCCTCTGCAGTATTACCAGGCCAACTGCACAGTTCTTGATGACGTCATATGTCTTGGTAAGCACTATTTGATAATGCCATATGGCTTTGTAAGTTTAATTAAGTCTGATAAAGCCAGTAGACCTACATGTATGTCTATTTGAATTATAAGATCAGCCGGTCGATGAGCGAAAAAAAACGGAATTAAAACTCAACCCTTTCAACTCGTTTGTTATTTTACTGTTTGGTTTCATCATAGAGTTGATAAGTGTGCACTGGGTATTACATAAATTAAATTACGTGATATCGAAAATATTTGACAGGGCGCAGAAAATTTTACAGGATGGAAAGATGCAACTGGACCTCGGGGAAAAGATGGTCCGTTGCACTTATAATAAGGTATCGTGATTTGTTTTACTATTCATATTATATTGAGTCATATTATCGTAAAGTTGTGTATAAAACCCTCCTCTTTCATCAATGTCTTGGCAAGACTCATGGTTTATCTGCCAGAATTAAAACTCATTGTTTGGCTATGTCGTTTAATAAATAAATTATTTTCACTTCTCATAATGCATTTTGTAGCATCACCCTGGGCGGCTTCGGTGCCGACCGCTTCTACCTGGGCCACTGGCAAGCGGGCATTGGAAAACTTTTTAGTTTGGGCGGCCTAGGTGTATGGACCATTGTCGATGTCATTTTAATAGCCGTCGGCTACGTGGGACCGGCCGACGGCTCGCTTTACATCACGTGATGAGAGTGATGTAGATCACCGACCGATAACTCGTGCTTGTATCAGTTGATTGTTGGATTGGGATGGCGAGTGGGGGTAGAAGCTGTTAAAGTGGGAGGTGAGGTTTAATGGAGGTGCGGGTTGTTTTTAAGGGAGGAGGGGGTGTTTGAGGGTGTCATGTGTGGATCGGGAGAAGTTTGAGTTGGAGATGATTGTGTTGAAAGGGAGTTCATTGGGGTAGACATTTTATTTCTCTAGAGCTGAAAAAGGTCGTCGAACACAAACTGATATTGCATTTATTTTTAGATCTTTTTGTTGCAAAGTGTTTGAGGACATGCATATTTGGTGTGTTACATATTATCATAATGGGGCCTACTTGTAGGTTTAGTATTTATTCTTTTGATAGTGTAATGAATGATTAAGTGCATTTTGAATAATATGTTGCATTGTACACTCTACCGGGTTCATACAACACGCTTTCCGAATGTTTGTATGGGAAAAGGCCATGTTTTAAATTTCATCACATGAACATTTATTATAAGCGTGGGTTAAAATTAAAATTGTTTCATCAGTGTTTTTAAGCTGAATTACATGTACATATAATTATGATCTGTGATATGATTGTAAATTTATTCAATAATTGTTCTTCAGTATGCCTATATTTGAATGCGAATATACATGTGTTTTATATGGCCTACCCATGAACATGTGTTCGTAATGAGCCGCACGTACGTAAACGGTAGTTTTGTAGACATATCAAAATAATAATAGCAGCTTTGTTGACGTTTGAAGGCAAAATAAAGACATTATGAATTGCTTTTCTATTACAATGGTTTATTCTTTCTTTCTAGATTATTAATATAGTCAAATTACATAACTGAAAGGCGTATATAGAAATTTCATTTCAAATTATTTGTCCATGTGACATTATGATACCCATCAAGTATTTTTCGGTGTATATTTATTGAGTACACCGGGTATCATGTCTTGTAGCACGTTACCAACTCTCTCGCGTAACAATTACTCAAACAAATAACACAGAATACATACAGAGATCTTGGAATTTATAAACACATATTACACATGTTCATCAAGTTTTTGATTTCAATCGTTATAGCAACATAGTTGTACTGAATATAAGCCACTGTTTTCGATATCGCATATCGTGTTTTACACATCTTTCAACATGTTTCTGATTCGATGATAAAATAACCCAGTAAATGGCCGGCTCTGAGATATTATATTATCAAATAGAAATAGTATGACATCTATGTATTCACGAAACAATGGCAATAACACATCACAGATTATACATAGGAAATTGAATATTTCTGCAACTTAAATGGTGCTAAAATTGAAATTTTAAATGATATAGATATGAGATATGTCACTAGTATTTTACAAATAGAATTATGTAGAAGAAACCAAACTAATGAATTAACAGTCAAATTAAATTCCACAATTTCTATAGCTAGAAAAATGTAATACTTTCCATAGTCGATGCAATTCATAACATTTCAAAACAAATCTATTTTCGGACTATTGAACTAAAGAAAATCTACATTCTATTATGAACAAATCAATAATCATTCCTTGCACTTTACACATAAGAAATCAATCAAAGGCATATTAACAGCATTTTATACAAATACATTCAAGTATTAAAATTACGATTTGATAAATAAATATAAATAGAATATAACAAATAGAAATATCACAGACACTTGTCAAAATTCAGATTATTTTACTATGGTCACTAGTTCCTTTCTCTAAAGTTCATACAAATGCAAGTCACACACAATACAACTACACATTTATTAATCGATCGCACCATTTTGATGTATTATTTTTGTCTACCTATATTATGGCTGTTTTCAAGAAATTTTGTTCCCAAATTAAAATGTTGGTTATCATCGTGTTTTTACGAATTATAAACCCTGACCGATATGGTTCACTAATTACATTCCAAATAATTTTCAAATGATCACAATTAGAAACATTTTATATAGGTGGTGCTCCGTTTACAAAGCGTAACATGGGTTCAAACGAATTTTCAAAGTTGTTTGTTAAAATACATTCCCACTCATCTTCACAGATCGGGACTAAGCTGGCAATACCCAAAAGTAACAACATTAATCCTTGTATAGGTAGTGATGTCCTTATAACACGTTGTAATAAACTTTCTTCGCATATTTCCGGTTCTTCTAGCGTTTCCGGTGCAGCTGCACCTTCAAGGACATCTGCACTTTCAAGTGCAGTTGCACCCTCTAGTTTAGGTTCTGCGCCCGAACTGAAAATTAGAACAGACAAATATATTAGTTAACGATCTGGTAATTCAAGACTTGATGTTTGTTGATTATTAATATTGATCTTCTTATTATTAATTTGAATTATCTTTGTACAAAAGCATGAAAAAAGAAAAGAAAAATGTTGAGGAAATAAAGTAAAATATATTTATTTGTCATTTAAAGTTGTTCCAAAATCAAAAGTGATTACACATATTTAAGGAAGACACTCATTATTCCTAAATGGAAATGCTATTTGAATTGACAGTTTCTGTGCAAGCCGCCACCAATTTTACATGCATGTACATGTAGACGTGCTAATCAGTTATTGAGTCACCCCAAACCAGTTTTTGGGTCACTTTCTATTTGTCACAGACACAGCATTTATAAACATATTTTTACAAACACTAAAAAATCAACACTTAAATATGTTCAAGATTTCATTTGTTACGTTCAAAAAGTATATTTCATGTTTTTTCCTATTGAAAATATGGAATGACCCAGAAACTGATTATGACTCAAAAACTGATTTCCCCTTCTACTTATCTTAAATATTTTAAGGTGCAGTTTTTGGTCATGATATGATATTATAGAAGTAATACAAATACATGCGACGAAACATCAACTGTATAGAGAGGGAAACAAAATCATCCAGTTATACATATCGGTCGGCAAAATAATTCAACCACGAAAGCGAGCTATACAGCATACCCGGTAGAAAAATTAAGACGTAGGAACATATAGCGTGTTTCACCATGTGTGTCTAAGTACATTTTACATCACCGTAATATTTTTTTTGAATGTATTCAAAATAAGTGTTAAAGCCAGGTATGTTAATATTTTGAGGGCACTAAATATAAACATAAACATCATGCGACTTCCAGATTAATGAAGTAAAATGTATAAATGTTGATATCTTAGTAATTTAAGTCAATAATATACAGTAGAACCTCGTTAACTCGAACACGGCTAACTCGAATTCCCGGTTAACTCGAAGTGATTTTGAAGTCCCGTTATTTTTTACTTACATAAGTCTTATAGAACCACGGTTAACTCGAAGTTTTTTAACTCAAAGTAAATTTGGTCCCAAAAATTATTGAAAACTTGTATATATTTTGTCTCTAATTGGCTATCAATGCAATTAAAAGTCTATTTTTTAAGAAAGATCCAGCAAATATGTTCAAAGAGCAACATGTAGTTTGATCACGTTTGCGTAGGGGATTAGTGGTAGGGCCCCCAAATTCAGTTTAACTTTCATCAAACCTGATCAAAGAGCAACGTGTAGGGACATCAAGTGTGCAAGGGGGATTAGTGGTTGGACCCCTAAATTTAGTTTTACTTTGAACAAAATATGTTCACAGAGCAAGAAGTGGCACCACGTTTGTGCAGAGGATAAGTGATAGGGCCCCCAAATACAGTGTTACTTTCATCACAACATGTTCATAGAGTGGGATAAAGGGGTCTCCATAATACATACATAAATATAAGCATGATTTTTTTTGTGACAGATTTAATCAATATCCACAAGTTACATAGAATGTATTTCATTTATTTTATTGATGAAGAAAAGCATGGAAAACATGAGAACCTGCTTTTAAGATGATTTCCTTTGCATTAATAGATGTATCGCCATTCAAATGATCATTTTATAGCACATCTGCCTGATATACATAGAAATCATTATTTGTGGCTTTACGAAGTTGAAACCTAGAAAACACGGTTAACTCGAATTCCCGGTTAACTCGAAGTAAATCTGAATCCCCGACCACTTCGAGTTAACGAGGTTCTACTGTACATTACAAGCACTATCATGCAATCCTAAGCATTACTACAAGCACATTCCGTGGCCTCGCGCTTGGATAAAACCAAAAATAAACCAACTACACAGAATAAAGCATCATTAAATCCAAAGTACATAAACTCAGGGAACTAAAAATAAAGACATTTTAGCGGCCATAGTACACAAATTAGCGGGGATGTCACTAAATATGCCATCAATATTTATGCTGAAAATGGATGCAGTTTTACTTGTCTGAAAACGGTGAATCTTCCCTATTTGGATCCACGGACGAAGAAAAGTCATCTTCGGAATGCTAAAAATAATTATTGGCAAAAACTGATTTTCTCAATGCAAATTTGACTGGTTACAATGATTGCAGAATCGTTAAACATGTTTATCAAGAACTACTAAGCACACACGTGTTTTGTTGAAAATAAAATCACAAATGTACACATTATTTGTTTAAAAGAGCTACAAAATCGGAAATTGATTGAAATGTTAAATAAACAATAATGAGTTGATAAAGGGTTAGTTCAAATAGATGTTTTTCTAAAATTACAAAACGTTTATAGAAGTAAAAGCAAACACATAAAAGTATAGTTTTATATAACAGTCTAAACAAAATATGCCAAATATTTCGATTCAAAACTAAGTTTCGTAAGTTATTTAATAAAAGGCTGGAACAATCGTAAGGGATTATTCCAAATGTAACGCTACAGTTATCACGCAAATTCACAATATTCAGTGAGTTATATTTTACAATGAGCAATTTATAAACCAAATTAGGGATAATACAGATATGCATTAAATTATAATATGTGCGCACATCTGAAAGGGAGTACTCCGTGAAATATAAGAAGTGATAACAAGGTTGTCCAAGGTTTGTGCCACAGGAGAAAAAACACTTACTCTAATAAAACGTGACGTTGATTAGACGGACTTATCCAATGAAACCACAAACAAGTAAAAAGAAGATATTTTATTACAACAGCTTTAATGTTGAGCCATAGAATTAGATGACTTACTCTTGGTTTAAAGGAGGATTGCCGCAAACGAGAACGAGGCGCGGACACAGTTCTTGGTGACGTCAGAGATCCAAGTGTACGCTGATTGCTGTGACGTAAGCCATCGGCGTCATCAATATCTGTGGTCTGAACGAACGAAAAACACGGAAAATTTAATTTGGAGTCAAGAAATGCTCTCACTGTTAAACTGAAGATTGGCCAGATATATGTTTAGATTATTGTATACAACTTTATATATATCATGTTCAAGTAGTTCAATAAAGTGTATTTTCTACGAGTACATTTCTGTTACACAACTGATCTATCTTCCCTTAACACATATTCTCCACCACCACTGGCCATTGATCAGTTATAAATCATGCAATTAAAACAATCAAACATACAGGATGAATATCTCTAAGAAAAAACATGATCCAAAAACTCACTCTATTCGACTTGAGAGCCGTCACTGGCAACCCCGACGTCACACACCCCGCCCCTTCCAGGCGTTTCACATACGTCGAACAGATCTTCAGCAGCTCAGCCAGCTTGAAAGAGATACAGGCCAGCTTTTCCCGCAAGCTGGCGCTCTCTCCAGTCGAATCCGAGCTGTCGAGCAGCTGGTCAGCTGTCGTCTGGTATGACGTCACGCGTGGCTGAGCGCGCTCAAGGTCAGTGAGCAATTCCTGTGAATGTCGAATTGAATAAATAAATTAATGAGTTTTTTAATCTACTGAATTCTGTTTTTTTTTTTACAATATCATTTTCATATTTAGAATTAGGATATTTTTTATAACATTGAACATTTTTGGAATTTATTAAAAATGCGTTCATATCGATCAGAACCCCGATTTTTACTTTTCTTATATCTACAAATTGCATGAAAATGGTCAACCACCATAGTTTCAATAACAGCTTAGTGAAGTCGCTGTAAAAATGCTCTACATTCTTCGTAAACTCTTCAACCAACTACAGTATAGTATCTCCCAATTCATTCTTCTTAATCACTCACCCTAAACGTGGAGTATTTATGTGCAAGTGTAGTACGTGAGGCGCCGAAGTCCACCGGCTCTTCGGCTCGGATTTGGCCTTCGGTCTTGGAGAGCCAGGCACTGAGGTCGCGAAGACTGTTGTGGAATTCGGTGCTTTGCAGGAGAGCGATCTGCAGTTCCTTTTGCCAAAGAGCGGCTTTGGCACAACATCTGCAAATTGGGAAATGAAAATAAGGGCCGGGTTGAGGTTGAAATACATACGAAATGTAGATACATACAGTGTGCAATGGGGAAATATGATAATTTTTTTGTTGCTTTCGAATTAAATTTCCGATGAAATGTATGCAATTGAAAAACACTTGATTTCATTTAAGGATCAGTGCAAATGATTCATTTTGGTCACTAATAACTCATCAATTGTAAGGCGCTATGGATTTTTGAAGGGGTTGTAAAACCCCCAAAAGTGAGCCAGTAAGTTACACTTGCAAAGCATATAGTACCTGTCCCATCTGGTGTTGAGTGCGTCCAGTTGCTCGCCCATGCTTCGGCTCTCGGCCGTCGGCGAGGTGCGCGCGATCAGGTCTTTGTTGACTAGGTTCATCGATAAGACGACAGGCTTCTTGCAGTCCAGTTGTACTAGGAACTCCTGTAGAGGAGGAGGTAGAAAAGGGGATTGAGAAATGGTTTGTGGATGAAAGCACTAAGGACGGTGTTTTTTTTTAAAATTCGCCTGATCTTCGGGAGAAAAGGAATACAACGATAGAAGCGTATTTGAGTTTGAAACGCGATGGTCTTCCTGATCTTTCCAAACTTGATACAAACCATGCCATTGATATATTTAGTCATTTCTTAATTGTGGACCAATCAATAAAATTTAACCCATCCACGCACAAAAATCATAGGCACAGTGCCTTTCACATTACATTAGAAATACCAAGGCCCAAACCAACAACAATACTTGTTCCCGTTTTAGTTGAACATAAAATTAACTATCAACCAATATTCTTTAAGACGCAATACGAACATTCGAAAGCCTCATACCTTATGCGAACACACAGCCGACTCCAACTCCCTTATCGTATTGGGCGTCACCCTTTGCGTCGATTGAAGCGTTTCCGCCTCCCCAAGCCACTGCTGCAACGCGTTCAAATCGACCTTGAATTGTGCCCACATCTTCTTGTTGTTACCAAGCCTATAATTCTTCTCAATCGCTGCGGTTTGGAGGCGTTCCCAGCGTTTGACGAGGAGTGTTATGTGGCGGTCGCTACTGGAGACGCCGGTTTCGCGTTGGAGGTTGCGTTCCAACTGGCGTAAGGAGTCGATGGCGTTGGCACAAGGCAGGAGGAGCTGATCCTGTGGAAAAATGATTATTGAATGCTTTAAAAATCGATACAGGACTTTCCAAACGCACATATGATTCATCATTGGTGACAACGAAGAAAAGTGTTTTGGGTACGCAATATTTTAAATATATAATTAGCGTTGATTTGAAGGTGACGTTTAGGTATTTAAGATAAAATGGAGGCAAACATTTTTACTGGATAAAATGACTTTTTCAAAAAACAAGTTGAAGCACCAGCGTATAGGATAGACTATATGTCATACAGACTCAATCCTATTCAACAAAGACACAAGCGGTAAATAAATGGGCATATTTTTACTATAAGCATTACCAAAGCAACACTTACAAATCCTCCAAGCGCCCGTTCCGCCTCTGGTCCAAGCGGCGTGCGACTTCTGACCATCTTCTCGGCCTTCTCCAATTCGACCCTGACCCTCTCCATAGTGGGCTCCAATTGGCTCAAATAGCCCTCGAGGCGCGCCAGCCGCTCTTGCTGTGGCGCGAGATGGTCGGCGTGCATGCGCCATTGGCGCGCGCTCTGAGCGGCTGTGTGCATGCCGAGACCTGGATAATGGAAGGCATAAGTACAGTTACGGGTTTGTTCATGACCAGTCAAACCTCTTAAGTAGAGGTCCTTTGACTCAAACACTTGAAACGCGAAAAAAACTACATGTATTAGATCTTAAAACCATCCATGAAAACTCGAAAAAAAAAAAAAAACAAACGATTTCATCACCGCGGTGTTGACAAAAAGAACTGGAGGTAACGAAGAAATAATATAGTTAGCAAAACTTGATAAATTCAAAAGAGCTTACCTTATGATTTCAAATTTCACATCTTATTAGCTTTGTAAGGGTTAACTTGAAACCATATAAATGATGAATCTTTATATCAAAGGTTTATAACGTTGACATACCGATCGCTCCGAATTCTTCATCATCCGTATCATTTCCGGAACTCAGATCGGCCTGTGAATCGACCACACTCGGCTCTATACCATTGAGGTCCCAGTCGTCAAATCCGCCGTTTTCCAGACCACCGCGCCGCAACGGTGACAAGTAGTCTGGAGCGGGGATACGACGGCGTGGAGGGGTGCGTGTAGCCTGTTGGAAATATAAATGAGTTATATAGACAAATATTCTTGTAATTTTAACATCTATAAACCCTTGAAAATGTTTAGCTTTTAAATGATAAAATTCCATATTCTTCAAGATTGATTTATTGTGCTCCTCAGTTCTCAGCTATGTTGATTTTCTTTGGAATTTATTCAACGTATTATCTGTCGGCCTATGGTTCTATACGATGTAGACATATTAACGACTCATGGACATAACTCATGCAAATTCGATTTAATTTTATAAAGCTGATACAACATGCAGCTATTGCTATACATGTAGATCAAAAATATAAAGCGAATATACATCATTTACGTAATAATATATACTAAGAGTCAAAAGTATGGAATATTAATTTTGAAAAATTCTACAATTCACATGATAAAATATTTATTTTTCAAACAAAAAGATAATGTAAGTATTGTATCTTGGTTATACTTTCTGAAATGTTCAGATCAATTGATAATCATTTAATGTGCTTAATGAGCACGTAAAGCACACAGGGGTCGAAATCAAAAGTCACACTTACGCATATCACTGCATGCATGGCCTTTTAAACGCCTAGTTACCTCTATAACCACATGGCTCGGTGGTTGCTATGCATAAATCAAACGTACAAAGTAATGACTATTTTATTTACCTTTGTGAATTATGATATCCATTAACGAAAACAAATAGCAATATTAATAGCTCAACAACATAAGCCCTTCTACCCAATATGTCCAAAATGTGCTTGATTGGGTTCAGATCGGGTGATACCTCCGGCAAGTTCTTATTTGATATGCCAAAAAAATCTGCACTGTTAACCCTTTATGGGGCTTCGCGTTGTCATCCTGATTCATGAA
>LQRL01143187.1:39679-54029 GCA_001703475.1 Hydroides elegans
GGTTGATCAAACTGACACTACGACGTTGCACATCTGCAATATATATTCTATCAGTGTGTGAAGTGTCAGAGCCCTAGCACAGAGGCTTCATACCAAAGTGCCGCGGACAAACTGTTGTATAAATATCCCAAAATATCTCAAATTCGTCTAAGTTCAAACCCCCGTAATTTCGACAATTTCTGGTCGATCAAACTGACGGACGGAATGGGGGATAGCTCTAGCCCTCAGCCAAATTGGTTGGCTGGGGGCTAAAAATGATGAAGACGACATTTACCTAGTGTGACAACTTGTGTCTTAAGCGGTATCTTGCCCTCGACCTCCTTTCTGAAATCCAGGAACAGCTCCATCTTCTGTTTAATGGCGCCCAATGATTGCAATTCAGGTTCCTCTAAACTTGACAGGATCTGAGTTCGGTTGATGGCCGCTTGTAGCCAGGCGTCCAGAGTAGTGGCGTCACGCTCGAATTGCTCCATTTGGTCCACCATGGATTCGAGTCTGTAAAGGGATTGATATGAAATAATACAGAATGGACAACAAGGCTAACTGCGACCAATAAGTTGCTAATGTGAGGGAAAAATATTCTTGCTTCTGGTTAAAACCGTTAGACCTAATCAAGATGTAATGGTTCAAAAGACAACATTCGCGATAGTGCAGTTTGTCGTATTTATCAAGCAATTATAAAAAACTTAAATTACAAATATGCAGTCTAGTAAATATAAACGTATATCAATAATCATGGTGAATGACCTTTTTTTATCGTTTGAAATACGCATGGTATGATCATTAAGAACCATAAACTGCAAACATAAACTTTTTTCCAATACGTACTTGCTCAATTGCTGCGCCGTGTCATTGTTGATCTTGAGCCACTTTTCAGTGAACTCCCCAATATCGCCCTCTAAAGCTGGACACGTGACCGCTTGAAGAAGATGGCGCCCTCTGTCCGTTATAGTTTGCATCGAGGGCTTTTCCTCTTGTAAGGAACGTTCTAAGGTGCTGAAGTCCCAGATCTTGCGGCGCATCTCTTCGAGCAGATCGAGTTCACCCAACTGTAAAATTAAAATAACAAAATGACATGATTTTTTAAAGAGGTATGCCCTAACCATTGTTCGAGTTTTCATGTGTTTCAGTCTTTAATACATGTATGTCAATGTGGTATCAGTTTGACTTGAATTCTGCTTCTCTTGGTTACTGGGTGAGTTCGATAAACCAGTGCACTTATCAAAAGCAACTGAACAGGGCGGACATTTGCAAACGACAGTTGCAACTGATTTTTGCATTATATGAGAAACTATCGATATATGTTATTCTAAATATAGACTATTACATAAAAGTGTAAAAGTGATTACATGAGTGAAGTTGTTTTCTTTGAAGTTTCGCTGTTTATTCAATATACATATATCATTCTTAAAAGAAATGATTTAAGCCTAAATTTAATTGCAATTACACAAACCGGTCTCGGTGCCATCTGATCCGCCCTCCTCAGATACGCCTTCGACTCCTTAAACATCACATCAAAATCGCGCCATTCCTTCTCGATCCTCTCCAGCTTCTGACCGTGGATCGACGCTTTGTCTTGCACCACGTGGGTGAGATTATTGACACGTGTATGCGTGGGAAGGAAGTGCTGGCGAGTGGAACGGTCCACTTGGTCGGCCAAAGTGTCCAGCATGGCGCGGTTGCTTTCGAGGTCTTCGAAGAATTCCTGGAAATTGAAACAATGCCATGCAAATTGAGTTAATATTCGTTAAATATGAGAAGGGATCAATCTTGAAAAATCCAGAGACTTAACTCTTATTCATTGCTCTAACATTATTTTGCCACTCAAAAAACAAAAAACAAAAAAAAATATTTGTTAGATTAGAAATCATAGGCATAACAACAACCATAGTTATCAAATCCAAACCAAGATCGAAATCTTTGTAAAGGTCCTTCAATTTTACTTTGCTAAGAAACAAAGCATATTTGATCTAGATAATTTAATCGATATTATTTACTCGTGAAACATATCATACAAAGCCTCCTCCCCTATCCCTAACCACAAACCTTGTGTGTTTTGAGCTGTTGCTGTAGATGATCCAATGCCATTGCAGATACTGCTTCGCTCTTCAATTTGCCCTGGGCTGTCTCAAGGAACTCAGTGTACTCTTCAAGCATGCGCTCGTACTGGCTTTGCAAGCCGAGGGCGCGCTCTAGGGAAGCCTTGGTCTCGGAGGCCTATGTGATAAGGGAAAGATTTGATATGTTTTAACGAAATAATGAATTCGAATTTCCCAAATGAATACTAAATTATGCGTGAACAAAATCAGCAGAAAAGCATTCGCAATGCATACAATGATTCAAAACAATCCATTAATCCAAAAATTGTTTTGAACAGAACAGTGTACATTGAAAATTCAAAGTTGATCACGTACATGCAACTTAAACATGAAGAAATTTCCAGATTTATTCGCTCTGCATTAAAGCTTATGTTTGAAAACAATTAAGTTTAAGTTGGAGAAATTGATTTTATTCGTAAACTTTCACGTAATTTGATTATTTAGAACAATTCTTTACCAAGTGTTTCAAGTTCATCAACTGTGACTGCAGCCCCGACAGCTGACTCGGCGGCAACAACAGCGCCTGTTGATCTCTATTTTGGGCGATGACGTCATCGCACGCATGAACCAGTGACGTCACACCCTTCTCGCACTCGACGAGACCTTCGCCGAGACGCTGGCATTCGTTCAGTTTGGATTCCAGCATTTGTTCGCTACGGGCGAGGTTGTCGTATTTGTCTTTCAGTTCTGCAAGGTGCGAAGATTAAGGTGAAAATTTAGTAACTGAATTTAATATTATACATGTAAGTGACTGTATCCCCATACGCTAAAAAGAAATATATATGTATACCATGTACGAGGTAAAGGACACAGGGGTGATTAATCCAATGATTAATCCAATGGACCAATAAGTTTTATCGGAACCAAAGCAGGAAATACCGGAAGCCAAATATGAAACCCGGAGTAAAGCACAATGGAGAACACCCAATCGGAGAAAATCCCGGCATTTTTGTACGCTTGTAGAAACCCCCAATATCGTTTACTCTAAGTCGGAGAAAACCCCAACATTAAACAAAATATTTTTAAAAATAAATAAATAACATTAAAATTTTCCGACCCGCGATGGATTTATTTATGATTGCACAGTACCTGTCATCTTATTTGCCAAATCAGATGCCTGCTCCTGCAAGCTTTTCTGTTCCATATTCCTTTGCTGCAACCCTCGTTCCCTCTCGCGGGCCTGCTGTTCCAACAACCTCAACCTTCAAAGGTAAAAATTTTCATTTATCAAAAAAAAAAATTCTTTTAATGAGGACACAGTAGATACGAAATATACATATGTATTCAAACAATTCAAAAATGAAGTCCTACTTAACTACAGTTGAACGAATTCTAACTACATTTCACTTTTGATCACTGAGCGCACATGACTACATTTAAAAAACACTTTTAAACCTTATTTGGGTATAATGCATTGACATATAGCTATATACAGATTTCTATACAAATTCCTATACATTACTCATTCAAAGCTGCCCCAAACACTTAGCTATAAAATGGTTTCACCTTTCATTTAACTCCTCGACCGCCTGCCGAATCAAGTTCCTGTTTTCGGCCCCTGCCTCGGCCATGAGTTGCTGCGAGGCTTTGTTCATCATGCCGATTTCCGTTTGCAAGGCCGAGATCTCGCGTTGCAGGTTCTCGTTGTCACGTAAACGGGATTCGGTGTCCTGGTCCCAGGGGTGGACAAACAGGCGTTGTTCAACCTATAAGAGGGGTTGATAGACAATGTTGACAGTTTGTTGGTTACAATGAGTTGTTTGAAGATTCCAAGGCCTTAAAATGGGTATAGATTTTGTCTAAAAAGCTATACACAATGTGGCAACTTCAGTGACCCTTTATGTTTACGCTGCCAATTTCCGTTTAATAATTATAACCAAGAAGAACATCGAACGCCAATTAAAAATCCCGTTTGAAAATACAAATGTTACATTTTATTTGTAAACAAAAAAATTTATTAATCCAAGTGACCCCACAATAAACCTCATACCTCATCGAGCCAGGCGGATATATTCTGTAGCGCCTGTTGGTATCGGTTCTGGAACTCGATCGTCTTTTCCAATCGCGCATCTTTGTCGTCGATTTGGCCTTGGAGACTGTCCCAACATTCTTTCAGGGCACGCAAGCTGTCGCGTACTTCGCTGATTTTGTCGGAACCCTCGGTGCCAGTACCCTGTGATAGAGAAATGTTGTTTGCAAAACATAAAAATAGGGTATTGAAAATATGTATCAGTTGAAGGAGCTATGACATGCAATTTAATACAATACATTTTTTGTATATTTTTTTGTGCTATTACAAATATTTAACAAGTGTTAACATAGATATTGATGGACAATCAGTTTCATTAAATTTCTAAAATCTTTAACAAATTTCATTTTGATTTAAAATGATATTGTGACATGGTAAGATGTTAAGATGATATGGGTTGCATTGTTGTCCCAAAACATATGAAACATACCCTTGGTTGGAAGTACTGCAGCGGATGTCCCACAAACGGGGTCGGCCGCGTGGCATCTATAGCATCTTGCAGGTGCCTGTTTTTCTCCGATAATTGGCGCTGAATTTGGCGCCAATTCGTGGTCATGGCGGCCTCAGTGGCGGACTCCTCGGATTGAGATGGCGGCGTGGCGAACAGGGCTTGTTGCTGCAGACCGCGAAGGATCTTCTGGTTTTCGTCCAAATCACCTTTTAGCTCCTGAAAATAAATATAAAGACACATGATTATTTATGTTTATTCTACAGAAAGAATAAATATTGACGTGGACATACGTTCGCGTTTGTACGTGATACATCCAATCAAATAATGGGCGACATCATCAGATAAATTTTCATTTGCCTCTATGATTATTTTCTTTCTCATTATTAATTTGTTGAATTATATTGTTTTGTTGTTTTTGGTTACTTTTTTATTTATATATATATATTTTTGGAAATTATTTGTTCCAAGTAGACAATTTTCAATAACACGTCATTCGCATTTATCTTAATAACCAACCTTCTTTTGAATTTATACTTTTCGAACCGAATAAAAGACTATAAAAAAGAGTTAATTGATAAGAGATTTTCTTCACCCTAACCTTTTTATCCTGAGATGCTTGCTTGGCATCCGTGTGGTCGGCTGCAGTCTGAGCGGCCTCCGTCTTCTTGATCCAATCGGTCAAACTCTCCATGCTCCTCTGAGCCGAGTCAATATCCTTGCGTTTCTGTTCGTTCTCCTGTAATGAAAAATACATCCGGGAATGGTTGTATTGCATACTAAAATATATATTGATGAATAAATGTTAAGTCAAAGAACATTCTAAATTGAGTTTGATATGTCAACGCGTTTTATAAATGCTTGTTAATATTGTGTCCAACTAGAAAGCGTTTCTGATGAATTTCAATGAGCTTATAAATAGACAAACAAGCTAATCATAGCCTTCATATTACGTAAAAGTTATCAAAGTATACCGCTTTGCAAAATTACAAGAACCCCACATATTAGATGAATACCCAATTTAACAATGGCATCTTTGTAACTAGGAATAATCAAAAGACATCGGGTCACATAGATACGGGTTATCCCGTTATAATAACCATGATAACGAATATACAGGGGATAAGACTTCACAATAAGCTTCGTTTAGATATAATGTGATCTAATGAGGCTTCAAGTTTTTTTTAACAAATTCAGTATAAATATATACTTTTAATCATTTCTTTTCTTTCTTATGCTTACCTTCAAAGCTTGATTCAACACTTCCTTCTTCTTATTCGCGTCCGCCTTAAGCTGTTCAGTGTCATGTTTCAATGTGTCCAGTTCATCCCGCAACTGATGCGCCTTCGCTGGTGTCTCATGATCGCAAAGTCGCTCACACTCGACCGCCATATCAGAGAGAAGACCGAGGCGCGAAGCCAGGTCGCGCTCCAGTTTCTATAGTGACACAAATTAAAAGTGTCTTTTATAAAGCTGCTCGTAATTCATTAAAGATATTAAATGATATCATTCCCAAAAGTGTGCAATGTTTCACATAATCCGACTACAACTCAAGGACAAAATATGGTTTATTTGTTTTTTGATAATTTGGTTTATTAAAAATATGGTTTATTATTTTGATTTTTTGTCAGTTTATCCCGCAAATGATGCGCTTTCGCTGGTGTTTCATGATCGCAAAGTCGCTCACATTCAACCGCCATATCCGAGAGAAGACCGAGGCGCGAGGCTAGGTCGCGCTCCAGTTTCTATGGGAAGCGATTGGCGGATTTAAAGTGTGAAGATATGCAATAAATAAAAGGCTTTTATCCACAAAAAAGCTATGCACCAAAATCACTAAATGATCGGATATGTCAAGCTCCAGATTCTATAATAACCAATGGATTGATTTTATGAATAACTATGTTTACTTTTTAGATTACACTTATCCACAACAATTGTATAACCATAAACTGACGTATGTTTATATGAGATGTTAATCATTATATATTTCTTGATCTTAATTTCTTTATTCACCACAATTTATTAATAAATATCTTCATTAACAGTGCTGGACAATAAGTGCCAGACTATTATCGCTCTAGAATATTGACTCGTGGTGGTATTTAATGAAACTGTTTCATTGAATCATTTAATAAGCTTTGGTTAGAGGCAGATGTGCCAAAGCGCCCATGGCAACACGATCTAAAGGATATATTCCATTCCATCATATGTTATTTTTGCCAGATTTAATTGCCTTGAATTCCCTAGATGACGGTTGCCTAGATTGAGGTATTGGAAGCTTAATACAGATCTACAAACCATGGGAGACTTTGCAATACCGTGCTCGTTGATTTATATTTCTATAAAAAACTCTGCTAAAAACTTATTTCTAATCAAATAAATATATCTTTTTTTTAACATTCAAACGCCATAATCTAACTATGACTATACCTGATTATCGCGGATCTGCTCTTTGATATAGCCGGTATCGAGTGTGATCACGGGTTCCCCTGCATTGTCAATACGCGCCTGCGCAAGCCACGCCTTTAAGTCTCGCGTCTTCTCGCGATACGCGTCGAGGGCCGCCACGTGCGTCTCGCGCTCACTGGCAGCCGCCTATTATTATATAAATGAAAGATACATGTAGATGAATATATTATAACATTCAAGAAAGGGGGAAAGTGAGTTTAGCAAGCCACAAGTCTTCTCGCGATACACGTCGAGGGCTGCAACGTGCGTCTCGCGCATCGAGGCAGCCGCCTATGATAATAGATAAGGTAGAGGGATGGTGAGTTTAATATCGAGGGACAATTAGCTACGGTTAATACAGGAGTTTACTCAGGGGTGCTTGCCTACATTCACATGTACCTTTGTTAATCATGCGATTATCACACACATTTTGTAATTTGCTTAGCTAAAGATACCGTTATAAGGAAAATACACGTACATTTAGTTTTCGAGAAGATATGTTACTATTTATGGATTGGGTTTCGAACATTATTTTTTTATATGCTAAGGAGACAACAATTTATATCTCAAACTCAACGATAGTCCTTACAATAAAGTTAAGCAGTCATCCACTGAAACAGGATGAGACAGTACGATCTTTCTTCCTTTTTTTTTTTTTTAAATAAAAGATCATTGAAGGAAATAAGAAGCATGTTTCTCAGAAATAGATGTACTTTTTTGCTTCGGGTGTGGAGATAAGTCTTGATTTACATGTACATCTTAATGCTTATTTTGTTTTGTTTCAGTGGTGTATATTTAAAAGGAAAACTGCAATTTTTAATATAACCTAAACTCCCATTTATTTACGAAAGAAAGACCCCGACTCTTTGATAATGATTAAGGAGCCGATAAACCGGTATTCTTTCATCAAAAAAGGCAATACAGTAGATTCTCGTTAATTCGAACACTGATAATTCGAACTATCGGTTAATTCGAACTAATTCCTTTGGTCCCGCCAAAACCTCCCATTTATCACAATGTAAAAGTTCGAATTAACGAATACACGGATAATTCGAACTAACTTTTAGCCTGAAAATCCTTATTTGTAAGGCAATTAATTGTATTTTTTGAACTTAAATACATTGTAAGTTCATTTTTGTCCACCTCAAAGTAACCACAGATTAAGTATTTGTCTTTGTTGACACATCAGCATCATACATCATATCTCACAGGCGTTGCTTTGAACCCCTGTGTGGAGGGGTAGTGGTCTTGAGCAAAGGGCATTTGTTAAAAGACCAAAGGTAGCATTAACCATGATACCCCTACCCTGTCGTGTACGTGCATTGCTTTCATCTCTATTAATAAGTAGTTATGGTTCAGAGCAAACATTTTAGGTTAACCAACCAACGGCAACATTTGACTATCGTGACAATAATTGCAATTCATTAGATGAACAATGACTTGCATAGTTGGTATGGAATGGTTCAATTTGAAAATCTATCCAGATCATGGAATTTATATGATTTTGTTTATATTTGATTTAATAGTCAAACTTTTTTTAAAAACAATTAACTGTTTTAGAATTATTAGAATAATAATAATAACAGTCTAAAGAACAGTTGAAGTATATTTACATAATAGAATAGTAATTCGAAACTAAAAAAAGACTTGCAACTTGATAAACGTGAACGAAAGGAAAAATACTGATAATTCGAACCCACGGTTAATTCGAACTAAATTGTGTGGTCCCAACGAGTTCGAATTAACGAGAATCTACTGTATAACACACAACAGATTGATCTCATTCACCTTAATTTTTGGCATTGGGTGACCACACGCGCCACAAAGTTGTGGCACCGGTGTCTTGACATTCTTCCAATCTTCCTCTTCACATAGTGCATCGTAGGAAGACCGTTCGACAAAGGAAAGCCCCTGATTCGCAACTATATTCTCCTCAAGTTTTGACACTTGATGAATATGTCGATTCATGGTTTCGAGATATTTTGATAATGGGCTGATTGGTCTTGATTCTTCTTCATTATCCTGTGTAAATTTATCTGATGGCATCGTACTATAAGCACTGTCGAAAGACGCAAGGAATTGGCCACCTTGCTCGAAATCATATCTCCTATCATCACACGAAACGAAATAAGCATCACCGATTTGGTACGGGTGCGAACTGGAATAACTGGAAAAACTTCCACTTTTTCCACGGTTGCTATCGAAATATGAGCATAAACTATAAATGGATAGCTGATCGTCTTTTGGCTGTACTTTCTTTCCAAGCGACCACAGTAGAGCTCTTTCCTGGGCTGTCTCATGTACCTCAATATCATCACATGACCTATGAGAAACGTCATCACTTGATGACCCATCTCGGCCTTCATAATTGGTAACAATTGACGTCTCTTCTCCGAGTTCTTCCGGATAAACGACATCAACTGAAGTCCCATCGGCCTCGTGACTTTTGACGTTGCTTGAGACAGCTTCGGACGAGGTCACACTACTTTTGTCCACCTCCTGTCTCATTTCAATCTCTTGGAGATATTGGTCGAGTAGTGAACTAGTGTGCGTCCCTGTGTCCAATAAGGAGGCTATATTGGGTACTCCTTGTGAGATTGAGGTACTACTTTGTCGTAGGAGAGAGGGTACTTCATTGGGAACTATGTCGGTCTGTGTGGCACAAGATGTAAACAACTTTGTGTCATTGTCATATGATGACCCGTCACTTGATGAAATCGTATGGATCTGAACAGCTGCATCAGTGTTTAAAATGCCACATGGAGTTTCGGTTCGAGTTTGATTTGTTGAAAGTTGGCCTGAGACAACATTGGGAGCGGTTTCGTCATCCAAACACTCAGTTTGGGTTTGGGTTGTCGAAACGTCTAGTTCAACTTCTATTTTCGAACCAAACAGTTGATTGATTTCAAAATCGTCAGTCTGTGTGTCGATAGTGCAAACCTGTTTTTGAACCGGTTCCTCCGAGAGCCTAGTCGTTTGAGAAGTATCCTCCACACTCTCGAGGTCTACGGTGTTCTCAGGATGGATGATTATTTCCGGTATTTCGAGACAGGGTTCTGTCTGAATCTCAATTTCGCACGTTGCTTTCGTATTCAGGTGGTCAAAGTCAATCTGAAGTCCGATTTCTGATAGCTCTGTCAGAATGGTTTGGGTAATAGAATTACTTGTTTCGATATTTGACGGCTGCTTTTCAGCCTGCTGACCGGATAGGTATGCTTCGTATAACAAAGCGTTCTCGTGATCTGAGTGATCCTGACTTTTGTCATATTCAGCTTTCGTAATCTCTCCTGTCACTACTTGGATAGCTGCATCTGTCATTGAAATATGGTCGGTAGCAGTGGAAACTTCATTCATCTCCTCTTGAATGGAAACCTGAACTTCTACATCTGATGTCAAATCCAAAATATTCTTTCCGATCCCCTGTGTAGATATTCCTTCTGTAAGCCATGGACCAGTTTGTTTCTCCCCAGATGTTACATCGACTTCTTCAATCACTTCTTTGATGTCTTTACATAAAGGCTGTGATGCCTTTAAATTGACGACTTCTTTCATTTCCAAAAATTCTTCGTCTATTTCGGGAGGTTCGTCTTGGTCAGATACCATTCGATCTGTACTTTCTCCCACCATCAGTTCTTCATGGGTTATAATGGTGGGAGTTGCTTCGGGAACTGAAGATTTACTTGTTGTCAATTCGGAAAATTCCGTTTGAGTAAAACTGTCTTCACAAGCGTTCATTATATCAGTCTGAGATTCTTTATCGGCATTCCGACCACCGATAAATTGTTTGGCTTCTTGTTTTTCGGCTTCGATACCTGCATGCCATTTGGAGTCTACATTTGTATTCATCTGGAAGAAATCCAGCAATAATTGCGACGTCTGCGTCGAAACGGAAGCTGACGTCACTTCCCGAACTACTTTCAATTCATCCGCGCGGCCACCGAGGTGATGAGGCATCAAGTAGTCCTTCGTCGCTTCAGGGATATAGCTTGAAGACGCATTGGATGACACATCAGAGAAGCTTCCGTATCCCTCGCTTACCAGAGAAGTCAGTTTTCCATAGCTACTCGAACACTGTTGTTGTGAGTCGTGATCAACTTCTGGGAAATTCAGTCTTTGATCTGTTACCGAATTTGGCTGTTGTTCCGGAGGTAACATAGACCTCGCGTCATCAACCTCCAGAGCAAACTGGAGCGATTCTTCGTCTTTCACTTTTGCTGTTCCTTCTATTTCTTTTTCACTACATCTTGTGTTAGTGGAAAAGCATAATTGGTTCTCTTCATGTTCGATACTTGAAGCAATACTGTCAACAGATACACTTTGCTGGGCAAAGGACAAAGGGGTACTACATTGCCTGTCATATTGATCTTCAGGTGAAGCCGAATTTTGAAGCAGTTCACAGAGTTCGTTCACAGAATCGTCCAAGTCTCTTCCGCAAGTTTCGCATTCTTGTAGCGATGCCACATTTGGCGCATTACAAAAATTGCAGACCCAGTTCATTAACATGGCATCATTTTCTTCCTCAAGATCAATATCGCCTAAAGAAACCTCGGTTTTCACTTGAACTTCCTCGAAACTTTGCTCTGAATTTGAAGCGTCTTTAAACTGATTGTCAGACATTTGCGAGGTTTCGGGGACAAATTCACTCGTCGTCGTTGTAGTTTCTTCAATCTGGATTTCAGCCGGCATCAAACCCAGATGTTCGTCATCATCGACAGGATAGATGGCGCTTACATCGAGATCCAAAACTGGACTAACTGAGTGCCTGGAGCTGTCTATTTCGGGGTCAACTAGACTACTGTTTAGGTGAACTTGGTGTTCTACTGCGCTCACTTCAAGGCCACCAATTTCGGGATCGACCGAACTACAATCAAGGTTCACTTCGGGGTCAACAGAACTACCATCAAGGTTAACCCCGGGGTCAACTGAGCTACCGTTTAAGTCCATTTCAGGATCGACCGAACTACCATTTAGGTTAATTTCATGATCGACTGAGCTTAAATCGAGGTTCACTTCGGGGTCAACTGAGCTACCGTCGAGGTTCATTTCCGGATCAACTGAACTGCCATTTAAGTCAACTTTCGCATCAACTGAGCTAATGTATAAGTTCCCTTCAGGATGAACAGAGCTTTCATTCAAGTTCACATCCGTATCAACCATGCTCCCATCAAATTCCACAACAGGGTCGACTGAACTGCCATCGAGGTCAATTTTGGGGTCAACTGAGCTACCGTTTAGGTCCACCTCAGGATCAACAGAGCTTCCATTCAAATCGACATCCTCCTCTTCAATCTCCTTTGGCTCCGGACCACACATTTCCACATCATCAAATATCAGTTCAATATCCTCAAGTGAGACCGGTTCCTTATTGTTAACATCATCCCCAACGGCGGTATCATTATCCTCTCGAGAGGTGGCGCCACCATCGCCACCCCCGCCATGCTGTCCTTCCGCCGCAGTGGCACCCTCTTGGTTATTTCCGGTAGCTCCTTCTCCCCCTTGCTCAAAGCTGGCATCAAGGTCCGTACCCTCAGCTCCTTGTGGGTTGACGGCGTCCAAGATGATTTTGAGGAGTTGTAGGGACAGCATGGCGTGGGTGGTTTAATGGGTTATCCGTCCATTCTTATTGTTATAAGTATCCCGCTTTTCAGCACTCTTTTTAAAACTTATCTCACAAAGTCACAGAGAACTTTATTTCTTGTTCAATCATCCATTGTCGGGCACAGTCAAACTATCCTATTTTCCTCATTATATGCAAATATGTTCCAAACTAGAAGTTAGAAGTACTTGTGAATTTGCTTTCATATCCCTACATTTTGACGACTCTTTTTTTATTATTACACATCCTGAACTGAGCACGCGAAAGGCGCTAATGACTATGTCGCATATTTATCGAGCTCTTATATATTGCGGTGATTTTCATAACCCGCAAATGTCATGTTAAGTGTTGTTTACTCTGCGGATGAATACCATATAACATGGCTCTTGGCACGTATAAAGCTACCCACAGAGAAAAGTCTATAAATCCAGAGCCAAATATATCTGCATAAAAGAGATTTCCTTCCTAAGCCTTGATAGGCAGCTCTTTTTATTTTTTATTATGTTTGCAGAAATATGATATATTATTCCAGGAGTGAGATATTATAAAGGATGTGTTTCATTAAGCAGAGAAAGCCAAATTGAGCGTAGTAAAGTTTGAAAGGCAAAAAACGAAATGTAGAAAATAAGTATGTTTAAGTAGGTTCGTGGAAATCTGGAGATATAACTAACTTACTTTTTTGGATATTCACTTTTTTATTGGAGTAATAACTCTTCTCTTAGTTACATTAAGTATTGTTGATTATCTTCAAGATAAGACCTCACGTTAAGTGTAACAAAAAAGCTAACTAAATGGCATAAAATGCAGAGTTTCTATCGGATCCTTGTCGAAAGTGGTCCAGTTATCAAATGAATAATTATCCACTCTGAGACAGTCCTTAACAGATGAATACTTGTAATCCATTAGTTATGTCAATTTCATGATGGACTTATCGCACCGAGTCTTATCAATTATTCAATTAACACATTCTATGGGAAATGCATTGAGAGAAAGTGGGATCCAGGTTTTGAAACTGGTACATGTATCACTTGGCTATAAGATATGTTGTGGATAAGTTTATTTGAAATAAGTGTACGCTTTGATAAAATATTTTTGTTTTTAAACAGTTTGAAAGTAGGAAAATATGGTATGTTGAGCGACATAGCTGACCATTTAATTAACAGACATAGGAAAAGTAATGGTTTTGTTATTTTACAGAATGTATTGCTTCTTATCCCAGTTCTGGAATCTAGCCAAACTGTTCCAATGCCAATTATTTGAAACTTGTGAGCCGACTTGGTCCATAAATACTGAATAACAGTCCTTAAGCTCTTAAAAGCCATTCAGTTTAATCCCTTTTTGCGGCGAGTTAGTTAATGCAATGAATATATTAATGGGGGAATTTGAATAGAATGCATTCTTGGAATCAATGGTCAATATGGATTTATATGAAAAATGGCCAGGTTTGAGTACATGTTTATTCAGACCACACGCTTGGAGGTCGAAATAAATCTAGATGTTTATTGAAATATCTTAATGCAGAGATTCCAAACAAGACTGTCCAAGGACAGTGTGCCACATCTTGCACTGCTTGCCCTTACTCGTTTAGTTGGATGTCCCAAATTCCGGTTTAAAACCTGCGTTTGTATTGTTTTTTTTTTAATTGAGGAACAAGCTTTATATCAAATAATGGTAAAAAATGTAACAGGTATGACCATTAAAGTGTAATAAGATTGCTAATAATCAGAAAA
>LQRL01143187.1:59051-78417 GCA_001703475.1 Hydroides elegans
AGGTGTTATATTATCGCTCATATGCACTTCATTTTGTTGTCTTGTTGCGTAAAGGCCAGATACTGCAGTGAGTTCACTACGAACTTGTTGCATATTCAGTTCTGATTCCGTATCCGACAACTCCACAGTGTGATGCATGACGGGACTGAGTTCAGTGGTGCGTTCGATGAGCAGTGCGTTCATTTCGTTGATTTCGTCGATGCGTTGTTGCCAGCCCTTGACTTGCGCAGTTAATGCCTGTTTTGTTGCATCGTTTCCCCCAAGCGAATCCGCATGCAAGCACATAGCAAGGGGTGGAAAAAGGAAGAATTAGCATAAGTACAACATTTACTGAAAGCTTTATATAATGGAATGTAACTTTTTTTATAAATGAAAGTTACATTCGGAAAAAGTAAGGATATGTTTATCGTACAACACTTACGGAAAAAAGTACAATGCAACGATAAATGAAATAATTGCAATATACACGGATGCATAGGTAGTTAACAGAGGTTAGCCATTCTTTTAAGTATACAAATACAAAGCATAAACTGGAGAATACGTTTAAAAGGTACACAAGCTTAATAGGCTGTTATTACATAAAATGGAAAAGCTAGTAGTCAAAGATACCAAACAACAGAATAAATGAAGAAAATGTATGTCAACAGTAAATATATAGCGACCATTTCTTCATTGTTCACACAACACATGCTTGCAAACGGTGGTTTGAAAATAGGGAGGATGAGCACACAGAATGAGGAAATAAAATAAAGTAATTCTAATGTAACACAAGGGAAGGGATATATTTAAAACGGAAAACTCGGCGAGGGTTAAGATGAGTACATATGGAACATGGGGTTATTTAGGAAGAGGAGAATCAATGGAGAAGCAATTTTGGAATTTTATTTCAATCAAATTAATATATATCCACACAATTGAATAGTTATGGAATTTGTGAGATATGAATTAAAGTCAAGGGATGGATGATGCATTTGGATACACAATAGAGCCTGAGAGTGGTTTTCACTTCATCGGATAAAGTCCGATTTAAAGTAGATTAAAGGTAAGCATGGTGAGAATAGCCTGTACAGCAACAAGGAATACACTCCACACCAATATTAAAGTTGACAGTTCAAAGAACAGATTTAGGTGATTAAATTAAACAGGTCTTGAATTATGAAAACAAAATATTTCCAACCCCTATAATAAGCTATAATTCGAAGAAAGTATATGTTCATGCAAATATCTTTATATAATATTCCCAGACACGAAACCGTCCCTGAAATTTGTTGGGATAAACAAATGAAGAACAATTTTAAACATTAGTTTACTCTTTGATTTACACAGGAGTAAGTTGAGTCGTCCACCTATTTCGTAAAAACTGTTATGAAAAGAAATAAATTATAATTCAGAGGGAATATATCACACAATAACTGCAAATACAAAATGGGATAGAAGTCTACTCTTTGTTAGAGACTGCAAATGAACAATAATCACATTAATTCAAACACATGTATTGTTAATCAAAATAGAATGAGGGTTAAAAGGCATGCATTGGAAACATCTATTGTGTTAAACTATAACTAAAGACCTTTAAGTGAAAACAAATAAATTATATATGTGACGATCAATAATTCATGCAGTTTATAAGTGCAATAATTTAACTAATATTCCCAAAATACATTTGTTTTAACAGATTGATTAACTTATCGACTTGTAATCTACCTATTCACCAGTAATATAACATTAAAATCATGCAACTAATTATATGACCCAACTAATGTAACGTGAATCAATTATACCCATGCAAAATGGGCTCATTTATCATATATATATAAACGGAATAGATTCTACGGGACGATTCCAAGAGTAACATGTGTTCGGCATGCAGAGTAGAAATCTAGTTCAAGACATAAACGTCTAGGTGTATACTATTATGGACTAGAATCTACCTAATGTGAGACCACCATTATGCGTGCCGTGTGCAAAACAATAAAGAAATTACAATCGCCAATATTATCATAAACATACATTATGCTCAGCTATCTGCTCTTTGAGGTCTCCAACGCTTGCAGACGATACCGGTTTTTCCAACATGCGGGTCTTAGCATCATCGATTTGCTTTTGTAGGTCAACAGCCTCTTTTTCGTATCGCTGCTGGATTCCAAGCGCTTGCTGTATTTCATCTTTTCGCGCGCTGGCTTCCTGTTTGAAGCGCAGCAGATCGGCTAGAGTCTGGTCTAGGTTAGAGTCTTGGCCGATTAGGCCACTTCCGGTTGCTTGTTTTTCTTTCAAAGCGCGCAGTTTTGCGATTCGGTTATCGGTGTCCTCAAGAATTTGCTATGGAAAAAGGGAAAGATAACAGCGTTCTCATAATGTAAAATGCATTTATTAAAATAAAAACTTACATTAAATGGCATGAAAAGTTTATAACTACATGTACTATATGTGAAAAGATTTTCTAGCGAAAAGAATATACAGAGCTTAACAATTATTAGCACAGATACTGTTTCGTTATTTGCTACAAGATATACTGAAAATATATGAACACTGTTTCTAACAATAAATTGTTAGTCAAGATCTTCTGAATACAATAAAATTACCAATATTAAAACAAAGAATGAAGCATAATTATAAAGCATAGTATTTTGATAGTTTAAAGTATTTAAATGAGTTACTATGAAACAACATACAGTTTTTTTTAAAGTGTTTTCTTATAACCTCTGCTCGCCTCAGGACAAGAACCAGACAAGACAGATACATATCAGATAAAAATACTCGATTATACATCATTATGTACACATAAACGAAAGATTGAAGACGATTTGGAGTGGGCGATAATACCTCTTGCTGTTCTAGCTGTTGATCGAGAGTGGCGCCCTCCTGTGGTTCGATATTGCGTGCCTCTTCCATCCAGGCATTGACCTCGGTCATTTCCGCCTGACAGGTCTCCCATTCGCCTAAGGCCTCTTCTAGTTGGGATAATCTGTAGGGAAAATGATATTCATTGAGTTTGTGTATGAAGAAGATGCGGTATCAACAAAATCAGATTGAATTCAATAAGTCGACACAAAAAGAGAGATAGATGACAGATGGATGAGCATTTATCACTATGCCGTAGATAGATGAATATATATCTTCTAAAGATTCCATGCAGGTATTTGTATAAATAACATTCATAAAACACATCACATTCCATTTCATGTACATTTTTGCATGTACATTATACCATTTTCAAATTCAGATCTACCGAAATAAAACAGGCTACCCTATGCAAAAGCATCACATACAAATCATGTCCTTACCTCTCCTTGCTCTCGGCCAGTGTCGTGTCGTGCATGTGTCGCACTGCCTCGAGACGTGCTTCGGCGCTCGTCGCGTCCATGCCGTGCGCCTTCAGCTTTTCAACCATCATCTCCATCTCTTCAATGAGACTCGCGTTGTCCTCTGTGGCGCTCTCGGCTAATGCGCGGTGGGCGTCAACCTGGTTTGAAATAAAATTGATGTTATTTGTTGAAAACATGCGGCCAACGTTTTGCTGTGGCATCATTTGTGATTGTAGGTCTTAGATCGATGATCAATAGAGTACTAGAAGCAGTCCAAATCGAAAGACAAACACAAATTTACCGAATATCGTTATTGTTCATGTTTAAGGGAATCCTTAAACATGAACATATTGGTTTGAGGAAATATTTATCAGTGTCTACATTTTGGTTTGGGCCTGTTAATATTTAGCTACTTTGTTTAAAATTCATTTCTGACCTGGCATACGAAGGCATCCATGCTTATTCCTGGATTGTTCTTCATATCTTAGGGTATACATGATCATCAAGAAAATGTAATATATTCTCACCTGAGCTTTTGCAGTATCCAGTGTATCCCAGACGACCTCTGACTTCATGACCCCATGAGCCCGATCGGTCCAGTCCTCCAGGGTATGCGTGTGTGCATCGAGGAGTTCCCAGAGCTCGGCGGCTTCGTTTAGGTCTTGGGTCTTTCGCTGTGGAGGAGAGGGAAAATATATATATATTTTTTATAAAAGGTTACTTTGTTAGTTTAATTAGTTTGCATATTTCAAGCCTTTAGAACTGCCTTAAAACGTTTTGCAATTCACATTTTTCTATTATCAAAATTTAATTAATTTTAATCAATAGCGTTGATAATGCTGATTTTAGGTAAACAACTAGGAAAATGGATCGAAGTGAACGATTTAACATAATATATTTGTACACATTAGTGTAAAATCTGAGATGCTTGATATAAAAGAAACATTGATAAAGCAATGCATACATGGATATTTCGCCAAAATTATAAAGCAGGGTTCCAGGCTTAACATCCCTACATTTACACGGAAATATCAATGTATAAAATAAACTTTATAGATATACCTCTGCCTGATCTTTGAGTTCCTGCATGCGGAAGTCGATATCGTGTATCTTGGCCTGAAGTGCCTTGCGCTCTTCGGGAGAGGCGTTGGCCATGCGCTCGTCAAACAGGATTTTCAGCTGCTCGAGTTTGGGGATGTTTTCGGCGATTTCGCTAAGTAGATCCTGCATGATGAATACACATTTAGTTAATTCTAACCTTATTTTAATGACCTTATACGTTTTAAATAGAAATAATATCTCCTTAAACAAAATATTACCTTAAAGTGTCAATGATAAAATAAATGAAGTTTTAAAGGTTATCTGATACTTCGAAGTTCATGATCGATTCGCATAATAAATCAAGCCATAACTTTAAATGTGTAACGTTTGTTAAGCCAGCACAGTAATCTTGCATTCTCTTTTACAATCCACATGTAATACTAAAATGAATATGAACCAAATCATACCTGGTGCTTATCCTGACTCTGACTCAGATCCAACTGCTTTTGTCCCAGATTGCCCTCCGCTTTCACAAGCCACTCAGACATCTCAGCTGCCAGCTGGTTCAGCTCTTGCTTCTCCAGCTGCGCCTTCTGCAGCTGTTTTTCTTTCTCTTCCAGCTGCTCTGAGACCATGTGATTCAGGTCCTCGATGAGTTGTACTTTTTCTTCAAGGTCAGGTGGAAGTTCGTGGGCTTCAAGGCCGTATTTGTCGCGTTGTTCACGGATGAGTGATTCCAGTTTCTCAACGTCTTGGGCCACTTGTTCTCTCAGAGCCTAAAAGAGGAACATATGTTATCATAAAGAAATTCATGAAATAGAAATCTCGTTTGATAAATTGAGAATTGTGCGTGTTTCAGTGGACACATTAATGCAAGTAACCCTTAAGACATGCTAAAATTAAACTAACGTATAAATGAACAAATATTTAAATAGGGTGAATCTTCACTGAACCATTTAGTAAGAAATTTCATAAGTATTTCAGCTTCATTATATAGGAACATTTATATTTAAATATATTACCAAAGCAGGAAAGGTATCGCATATCTCTTCACTTTTGTTCTATAGCGATCCCACATACCTGTTGTCTAGCCAGTTTGGTCTCCAAGTCCATTGAATCATCCTCCTCTAGTCTCTTCAGTTCATCTCGGGCTCGTTCCAGAGACGCCTTGACGGAATCCAATTCAGTCTCGAATTCCTCCCGGGCCGCCAACTCGTTTTCAACGGCCTTTTGCTGTTCACGTGACTTCCATTGCAATCTGTAAACAAAGTTTATAAACAATTTATTGGTGTCATTTCTTGAAATAAAATTATTTTTGCTGTATGCTGATTGTGTAAATTGTGGATTCATGACTTAGATTTAACTTTCTCTATTGTGCCTTTTTATAAAAAACAGCTGCTACCAAATTAAATTTATAGTAAAGAGGCATTGAAATATACAAATATACACTCTGTTAATTCCTGTTTTATTTTTCTATTTCTTTATCTTTTTAACTATTTAAGGCTTGCAGCTTATGTTTCTTTTTAACTTCAAAGTTAACTTCTGGAAACTTACTGTTCCACTTGGTTCTGCGCTTGCAGCAACTCGTCTTGGATTTTGGACTTGGCCTGCCCAGCCGGAAGTCGGCTAAGCACCTCTTGTGCTGTTTTCTGGGTGTTGGACAGGTTGTAACGTTCTTTCTCAGCCTGAAAAATAAACAAAATATTTTTAGGCGTGTAAATGTTTGGTTTATGTGTTGGTTAAGAGAGTAAGGATTTTCATTCAGAGACATATATTCATGATCATTCTCTTAAACGATCCACAACCGTCGTTATACCGAGAAGATAATTATTGCTATTCCCTATGAAATCCCTAATTGTTTAAGGTTATACAGATATTAGCTAGAAGATCGGTAGAAATAAAAAGATTCCATTGAAAATTCATTTATCTGTGTATGGAATTAACAAGACTCCAAAGGTCCATTGCCATAGACTAGTTATTGCCACAAGTACGACACATATCCTTACCTGTGTGGCAATCTCCTGCGTCTTATTCAGCGTCTCCAGCAGCTGTGACGTAGACAGTGTATCATATCCTTCGTCCATCAGACTCGTCACTGCGCTGTCCACTGATGCCCGTAGACTGCCAATCTTGTCGCTGTAGGACTCCCACGACTCGACGGTTTCCTGTCGTTTGAGTGGAGAATGTGTATTCAATAGTTGAATGAACGTAACGAAATATAATAGTAAAGGACATTAGTGTTTGCATGTCATTATGCTAACTGCTATATTCGTCGCTCCAGTTGACGCAGTTGATACGTGTAATCTCATCTATCATATGTACAATATCAATTTATATGTAGTAATGATCTTGACACATAGAGCAGTTTTCTGGATACAGAAACAAATATTCACATAAGCCAAGTTTCCCAGCCCTAGAAAAGCATTCACAATATATCTTTATATCAAAGCATTGCAACCTAATAGCAATCGACACAATATGTCCACCTTCTCATATATAGTCTAACTCTTACCTGCATCAATTGTTCCTTCTCTTCCACAGAATGCCGCAACTTGGCCCATCGTCCCTCCACTTCCGCCACATCTCCTCTTATCTTCTCTCCCGTCTTCATATCCGCTTCCGCTTGTAACTTCTGCGCATGCTCGCTTAATGACGTCACTTCTGGTTGCTTAGTAAGCAGTTCGTGTGCAAACTCCTGCGTAGTAAGCAGGCGCTCTCGGGCGTATTCCAAGGAAGTGACGTCATCGTCTGAGTCGGTGGGAAGATTGGCGAGGGCCGATTCGGTGAGGGAGGAGAGGGCCTGGTCGGATTGGGTTAGTTTGTCCTAGAAAAATAAAGCGGTTTTTTGTTAATTGTTTATATTTTAAGTGAGATTTATAGCACTTCGAAGCTTTAATAGAAGTACTTGTGTATCAGAATTGTGTCTACAAAAGAAAATGAAATAATAAACAGATCAATTAGGTTTTAAATACTTGAGTTTTTTTTTTGTTTACTGCTCAAGTTGATAAAGTTTTCGATGAACCTGCTTATCGACAGGACAAGTCCAATAATGATAACAGATAGTGTTTAACGTCTATGATTTCCTCAGAGAGCCTTTTGTTTTCCGAATTATTTATTGTACTTTTAAAGTTTTTTTTTCACTTTTGTTTTACGTTTAAACCCTACCTGATAAGTGGCCCAATCAGCCACGTGACCCTGCAGTTCTTTCTCGCGCGTCTCGGCCGTCGCGTGAATGTGCGTGACCTTAGCAGTGAGACTATTCACTGACTCTTTCAAGGTTGTCTTATCGTTCATGTCCAATGAGGGCGAGATCTTCTCGCAAATGTCGAGCAGTTTGTCCATGCGCTCTTGGACCTGGTCTTTGTCGGCGAAGATTTTCTGTAAAGGCACGACGGGATCATACATGATTTTGTCATATAGTTTTAAAATCAGATGAGTTAACATGAGCATACGCATGACAGATAAATAAAAACTCTCGAATATCAATGAAAGGTCTTAACATACAACATATTCTCATAACAATACAGGTAATATTACAATATATGGAAGCAGATATGCAAGGATTTCGAGGCAAATCTTGACACAAAGGTGAACTAAATAGTATAACACTTAAACGTACTTGCTCGATCTTCTTTTATGCTATTAGGTGCACGATACCCTCAATATCCCTGTTTTGCAATTAAACACTAACCTTATGTTGCTCAAGTCGTTCCTCAGCCGTCTCATACTTGACACCATCATAATCATCCTTCAGGTGCGCATCAGCCTGTTTCGTCCATTGTGCCACTTCCTGTTGCACAGATTGGAAGTCAACGCGCTTTTCGCGCGCATCCACCAATGTGGCCTCGTGCTCTTGGAGCTTTGTCTGCAAGGATTTTATTTGAATTTGGTTATATATGTAGTTTGTGATAATGTTCATTTAAGATGAAATTGTAACAATTACTTTGTGAATAAAATTGTTATGTACAGTTTTCCCATTCATCTTAAAATATGTATTCTTCGAAAGATAAATTATTAGACGCGAAAACTTCTGCCATTGGATACTATTACCTTAAAGCAATGAATATTCAATTTCACATCGTAAGTCTCATTTAAAGCGAGAACATGCCAAGAACTTTTTAGACGATAGAATTTGTCAACACCGTTTTATAACTTTAAAATTATCAGACAAAATGTGAGGGAAAAATACAAGTGTATACCTCGATAGCCTCTTTAATGGCTTGCATTTCGTCGATTTTTTCTTGCATCTCAAGTGGCAGATCTTCTTCGAGTTCTTCATATTTCTTGTGAGTGTCCGCCACGAGGCGGTTGATGTTCACCATCTGTAAGCATGATTTTAAAATATTGTTGTAATAATTGATGAATCTAATTGATTTAACAGGATTTTTGTTCAGATACACAGCATAAGGAGATTTAAAAGTAGTCGACTACTGATTTGAAAACAATAAAGTAAATGACCAAAAATTTCCCCTTATTTTATTCATATGTTGGATTAATCCACCTTCTTAATATTATATGGCAGGGAAAAGCATGATTAGCACGATACTCAACTCCTGATATCATAAAACTTTCGCTTTTACATACCTTACTATCGACCTCGTCCTTCATCTCCTTTATCTCCTCCAACTGTTTATCCATTCCCTGCACATCGATTGGCAGATGCACATGTGGCTTAAGCCCCGCCTCTTTCGCTCTCAGCCAATCACTGCACTTCTTCAGTTCGCGCTCAAACTCCGCCCTCTCATAAATGACACTTTGCAGTGCCTTGGATTTTTGTTCAGCCTCGCGACGCAGTTTCTTTGTGTCGGCTTTGAGTGTTTTGAGTTGGTTGTGGATGAAGTGGGTTTCTGCTGGTGGGCATTCGATGGCGATCTGTTTGCCCTGGTCTTCGATTTGGGTCAGTGAGATTTCGCAGGCATGAACTGATTCGAGGACGTTCTGCAAGTGCAAAGGTGTCCAAATGCAATTTAATATGTCTTTGTGATTTACGTAAGACTCAAGTTCAGAAATATATTTTCTAAGACATTGATTATTATACATATTCTTCTCTTGATGTCAAACATGATTGATATAGACTTAGTCTTCATACGTAAAGCTTTGCACTATTTTCAATATAAATTTATAATCCTTAATCTTCATATAGCGTTCATATGCTAGTAAGAACATATATCAAAGTCATATACAGACCTTGTATCGATCCAGCTTGGTATGCACAGGCACTCCCTGTACACCCACCGCCGCTACTTGTTCCTCCATTTGCCTCAATTTCGTTTCCACTTCCCCTCGGTTTCCATGGTAAATCTCCCTCAGATCTACCGCCTGTATAAGCTTGGTCTTTTGCAGTGCGATCTGTTGAGTGAGTTCTTCGTATTCGGCTGTAAGTCGCAGGAGTTCCTCACTTGAAGCGGATTGGCCTAGAGTGCGGAGTTGCTCGCATGTTTGTTTCAGCATGGTCAGTTTGGGCTGGTAGTCGACGAGTTGGTCTTGCAGGGTCTGTAGAAATGATGAGTAAAGAATTGTTTTACAAAAGTATAGTTGAATCACACATCACAGGCTTGTTTCTCAAGATGATTTAAAATCACGCTTTTGTTTGTAAAATCACACATCATAAATCTGTTGGCATTGGGCTTGATTCCTGATTCAGTATATGTTAGATTTTTTTTTACAGAATATACAAATATAAGCTCAAGATATCTCAAGGTTAAAGCTAGAAATAAAGCAGGCGCGGATCCACATAAAGGCACATGCGGTGGACGTTCCTCCCCCTTCGGTTCTTAAATTGTATACAATGGGACCCAGCCCCCGGTAAAATTTCACTGAATCTGTGTTTTAGTTTTAGTTTAGTTATATTGCCATTAAACTTTATTCCTTTAACAGCCACATACCTGCACCCTATCCAGCATGCCCTGCGCATCCTCCTGCTGCGGCCCAATGCCACGTGTCAGCTGTTGCAGCTGCTGCTGACAGCTGTGTACTAAAGTTGAAAGTTCGCGCGTCTCGTTCTCAAAACGAGACTTGTTCGTGAATGCCTCGTTGAGATTGGAGAGACGAGACTGGATGTCACTCTCCACTCTGTAGGTTTAAAATGGTAGAAATGTGCTTAGTTTATATATTTTTTAAAACTTAAAAAAAAAAAAACATAAATAAAACCTAAGTACCCTTAATAAATATATTTGTTCGTAATTCCTTTTAATTATGTTGGATTCATTTCCTATCCATATTTATATAGGCTATTCATATTCATATATTATTTACCTACTAATCCGTTTTAACAAATAGTTTTTTTTGTAAATCTAAAGTTATATTTCACAACGATTCCAATAACTGGAAATGGAAATAACTTAATAAAAAATTGCGTAAATCTAACGCTTTTAAGTTTATATATACTGATTCCATTTCAACCACACCTCTCAAAGTTTTCCTTCAGTCCCGCCTGCCCTTCCTTCAGCTGCACATAATCGGCATCCGTAAGCTCCGCCTTCATCGATTCCGCTGACTCAGCAATTTCACCTAACGCCACCTTGTTAGTAATAAAAAAATATTCATATTTGTATGGTGATATGAAAAAAAATCATTCAAAATAGACATACGATTGTTATCTTTAATATTTTAATTACAGGTTAACAAAATTTTCATTATGTTTGCAATTGATGTAATTGCTATAAATAATGGTACTCATGTATAAGCTTTAGATGTATAAACTTAATATTGAAGCAGAATCAAACAAAATAAACCTTGTGAGTAGAGGCCGCATTCGCCAAGTTGCGATGTCTTTTAAGCTGGTCACTGAGCTGGTCAACTGATGAATCTAATTGCAGTTCTCTGGCGCATGTCTGGGTGGCGCTTTTGACCCAGGTTTCGATTTTGGAGACGTCGGATTCGAGTTGTTTGTGGGTTGTTAGGGCGGATTGGAGTTTCTCGATGTTGTCGCTGGTTTGGGATTTGAGTTTGCCGTACCGCTCTTGGGCATCTGAGGAGAGAAAAAAAAACAATATTTCGTTATTGTCAGAAAATTAGACAAGGTTAGGATTATGAATCAACCAATTACCAATTACCAAACCTATTGCGAAATGTTTGTATAAATTATCTTGTATACAGTTATTCTTAAGCTAATATGTAAACTATTGATGGCTCTTAACAGTTCTCACTTTAAAGCTAGACGCTCACATTATGTACCTTGAAGAAACGATTAGTTCATAATTATCAGTCATGGTTTTAATTCAGGGTGGCCACACAAAAGTCAAAATGAAATTCCAGGTGTTTTCCAGGTTTTTCCAGGTTCGAACCGAACAATTCCATATTTAATTTTTGAGTATCACAATGTATGAAATAGCTGCTAGGAAGTTAGAAAAGTAAGGTCAATCTGGCTCAAAGGGATCGCCAGGGTGACCAAGCCTCTACTCAGTTTCAGATTCTCTGATACCCGATTTTTCCCAGATTTTTCCCTGCATTAAGAGTGATACTGGCCTTAAAAATTGTTTTTTTTTTTCTTTTTTTTGTGGCAAATCACTACTACAGTAAGTTACTATATGAGCGCCGAAGGCGCGAGCCAAAAAAAGTGAGAAAATATTTTCAAAATGCGCGAAAAACCTTAGGGGATTGTTCAGTTCCCAAATCTGCTTGAAATTATCATAAGACACATCTATAGGTTCAGAGCTTTATGAAATCTGAGTTTCTATGCATAGGGTCTATATCAAACACGATTACAGGGGGACATCCAATAAAATAGGCCCTTAAACTAAACGTGAAGTTCGGGCATAAACGTTTGGGTACCACAAACTAATAACAAACTGTCGAAAATCAATGCAACCAGTTTCAAATAATCCATCCTCTCAGGACTAACGTCTCTGAATAAAAGTTCACATTGCATTAAATAGTTTCACAGAAACTATTAAGGAAATATAATCAAAACATTTGGATGAATCAATTCCAGAGCGGTCTTGATGGACTAGTCGTATTGAAACCGTAAGGACAAATGACGACAAGGTGTGATTGTTAAATTTCATGAGCGCCGTCCAAACGGCACGCGACATGAGAACTTATGAGTAAGAAGTAAAAATAGGAGCGCCGGAGGCGTGAAAATTTTTAAAATCTGATATTGATATTGCATAAAATATTCGAAAATCGGACCTGGAAAAACCTGGAAAGTCGAATTTGACGATTCCATGTGTTTTCCAGGTTTTTTGGATAAATTTCGAAATTCCAGGTGTTTTCCAGGTCTGGAACACATGACGTGAAAATTCCAGGTTTTTCCAGGTTGTGGCCACCCTGTTGACAATATATAATATAAAATAAAACTAACTTAATATAAGAATAACATAATTAATACTACAAGTTATGTTACCTTCGAGGGTATTGGTCAAAGCAACATCTTCTCCGTTCTGCTCAATAATCTCCTGGCCGTCTTCAACAAGGCGATCAACGGACGGCGCAAACATACGAATATCGGACATTTCGCTCTGAAATCAAATAAGATAAGATTTTGTTTCTGAGAAAAAAATACATGTACCGGTATGTACATGTGGCTTGCTTAACGAAATAGCCAATCATTTGTTGGTAACACATTGTGTCGTAATAGATTCTTAACAATAAGATTAAGTCAGTCTCAATCTAGATCTTGCCTCCTGAACCAGGGTCCATACCATAAATTTAATGTTAATTTATGGAATGAAAACCACGATATAGATCGAATTATTGGTCAGATTATAAACAAACAAAATTCACCTTATGGCCATCAAGAGTCTTCGAGATGTCTTCCGCTTTCAGAGGAACCTTCGCAAGTGACTTGACTGTTTCTTCTTTATTCTCCAGCCAGTTATGGACATTTTCGAGATCCTTGTTAAATGCCTAGAAATAGACCAATAAATAGACTATATCACAAAAATAGGTATTGCGATTTTTTAAAACGAAGATATGAAGAGTTCCCTCTGGTAATCGAATCAGGTATAACTGCATATCTATATACCACAAAGATTCCAATAATTGTCAAGCGTGTAAAGCGAGGTTGAATATCCAGGCAATGTTTTGTTATCCGCAAAACGTGGTGTTCTACATAGGTGCGATTTACACACCGACATTATGATAATACATTTATATTACGTGTAAACCGTTTATTACCAACCTCTCTATCAGATATGCCCTTATTCAGCATCCTTTTCCTCTCCAGCGCGGCTTCTTTGATCTTCTTTTGTTGTAGCACTAAGTCCCTTATGTTCTGCTCCATTTGTTCCCGCTCGGCCGGGCTCAGTGTTGGCATAAACGAGTGCGATTGACGTTGGATACTCTCGAGTTCCACTTGGCGGGAATCGATGTCTTGCAGGACGGCCTGATGAAGTCAATTTTGGGTCAGTGTTAGATAGGATTTTGAATAAAAATGCATTGGCATATCGAAAAAGCCAAAAAGAGTTGAGCTTATTTACGCAAATTGTTAGGTGAATACGAGCTATACCATTGAATTACTTGAACAATGACAAAGAAGGGAACAGCCGAAAATATTAAACCCCATATTACTTGCTTATTAATAAAGCGTCTTTGTTTCAAAAGGTGGCAGTCTACATGCTTTAATCATTCATTTCAAATGTGTAGTTGTTGTGTAGTTTAAATGTAGTGTAGTCCGTCTATTGAATTTTTGAAGATATAACAACAATCAAATTACAGTATGCTGTTGCACTGCATCTTGCACAGTCGCCACATCAAAGCTCGATGATGGTTGAGCCGCAAGCCTAGCCTGGGCATCATTAACCCAGGCTTGATAAGCACCAGCGCTATGAAGCACCGTTTCATAACTCTGAATGAGTGCATTGTAGTTCTCGCACCATTTCGTGGATTTGTCGCGCGCATCTTTGAGTTGCTCTTCTAGGGCACTGTTTGGTGGAAAAGGGTGGTTTGTATGAGTACATAGTGAAATATGGATTTATTGATATTGGGGATCCAGATATGGATATATAATAAAAAACAGTTTGAGGTATTCAATAATAATCGATCGCGAGTGTTTTACACGAATATTCTATTACGGAACAAAACAAACATCTTGATGAAAGATTTGGCATGAAAATAATGTGAGCAATAAAATTCTTGGTTTTAAGGAGACCGACCCACAATGTCTTACATTTTTTTTAAAAACTCTTTACCGGTAATTTGAAGGTATCAAGCCAAAAAACGCGCTAGGCTGAAAACATTTGATTTCGTTTGGAGATAGTTCATCACCTATTCAAATATTGAATGCCAAATACATGTATAAATATTTCATACAAACAAATGTTTGCGTACCTGCAGTGATCATGCAAGAGCTGTTGATCGTGCTGACTGACCGAAGGAACCAGTTCATCGGACAAATTCTTGAGCCCCTCGATCTCTTCGGCGCATCTTTCGAGCTCGGTGTCCAGCTCCTGTTAGTGAATGTGAGTTGATGATCATAACGAAGTGCTCATAGGTTATATATTAGCATTTGTGTATCAATAAAAAGATCGATATGTATTTTAATGTTGTGTGCCTTTATTCTTAGCGGCGCATCTTGGCAGCTCAAGAGTCCAGTTCCTGCTAAGCAATAAATTGGTTTTGATGGTTTAATTTATTGGTGAAATTTGTCTTGTTTTAAGTTTTAAGAGAGGCAAATGGTTATTAAATATGTTGTTCATTAAAAGGTTCTGGCAGGCGCTCGTTTAGAGTTCGACGTCCCTCCAGGTAGCTATTATTTGAAGTGAAGAATTGGTGTGCTTGAATATCTTAAATGCATTTCTCGTTTTGTGGCATGAATTTAAGGTATCAAAATGGCATGTTTATTTTATATTTTCTTGGTGGCTTGGTGCAACAAATTTGAGTCAATGGTTATCGTGATATTGTTTGTTGATGTGATCGTATTTACCTCAGCTCATGTATGCATTTGGATGTGTATCGAGATAGTCTATGATATTTGTCATAAAACATACGGTTTTTTTTCTCATGAAATAGTTTTAATATATAAAAAAAAACATTTTTTTGGGTGCGCGTTAAACACAGGTGCGGGTAACACATCGATTAACAAAAATTCACGACCGGTGTGAGTGTTTGATAACATAAATTGACATGAAAATAACATTTAATCTCTAAGTTACAATCAGGTTATGTTTAAATAAAAGTTTTTTTTTTTAATTTGATTTAACGAATGTTTTTGTTATGACTAAATTGTAAACTTTATAATGAGTTATTATCGTTAATATTACAGATTCAATCCATGAAAATGTGTACCGGTAAACGTAAAAATAATAGGCATAGTTAGTTGATGAATAACTTGAACCCGAAATATACGAGTTTTGATAAATAATATTGTTGGCTCCATGAATCAATCTTCATTTTCTTAGAATGAGTAATAGTTATGAATGTATTCCAAATATTTATTGTTATGATATGGATAAAGCCTGATATAAATGTATCATCATAGAAATATCAGAGAGGCCTGAAGATATTTACAATCGATTAGGTAACATCATTTGTACCTTTGATAACTGATTATTGTCCGGAGTGACATGTTTACTTTCCTATTTATCTCTAAACAACGGAATGTCTATGCGGTTTTTATATTTCATTGTATATGATAATATGGAGAGTGGAATATGAGTGGGTTAAACAAGTCCATATGGCTAATATTTCGGCTTAAATTGTGACCAAACTCGATCCGTAGGGCCCCCACGATGTGGTTTTTATTTGCACATGTGTAGAATAATGTCTTAATTATATCTGACTGTATTCAACCCTTGCATTTATTTTTTATCTGTAATTATAAGTATTCTATGAGACTAAATTTGTTCATAGAAAATGTCATATCGACTAGAAGGTAAATCGATTATGGATTTATGTTATAACTACATAACGTAATTTTACGCGTATATTACGCATTTTTTCTTCGAAAATCAGGCCAAAAGTCGGGGTGCGTATTATATACGGAAACATCGGACATGAATATTTTCATATGGATTTTTTCTTGAGTAGCACGGTATCTGTCTATCATTTGCGTATATGGTATAACATAATGCCGAATATTTAACATAAAACCTCTCTACGATACTTGAAAAATCGATTCTACGAGGATTTTTTTTTTATAATTGGGATGTATATCTCATATGGTCGAAACTGAAAATCAGGCGAAAAATAGAGCAACAATAATCCAAATTCGGGGTGCGTATTATATGCGGAAATATGAAAATTGTGACATTTTGAGGGCAAAAGTCGGGGTGCGATTTATACGCGGGTGCGTATCATACTCGGAAAATTACGGTATACGGAATCCATAAAAAAATATCAGGCCAGAAGATGTCAAGCTAAAAAGTTCCCGACCATTCGATTTCCAGCTGAATTTTATTTAGTTTCTATAATGGACCATATGGTCCGCAATATTTCGGCCAAATATTTACAGTCTTAAGTTTTCCGGAACCAATTACATAAATGCATATCATGAATACATGGATATCGAAAACGAATAAAACTTCAATAAGGCTGGCATGACATGACATTTATATCTTAATAATAGGTAAAACATGAAATAATGATAGTCTAATGAAATATAAAGACAACTCAAGTAGATATCTATATTTTATTTAGGATTACAATCTAATAAAAAAAATATCTGACATCAAAATGACTAAATGTATCACTTCAGTATATGGTATATCACAGACGCTACTTCAATACAGGATTTTAAAAAGCAACTATTCGATTCAAGACCACATTCAACAAGTAAAATTCTTTCGCAAAATAATAAAAGAACTATATTTTTTAGGGCAACTAATACAATTAGCGCAAAAATAAATATAAGCTACTTGCTAAAATAAATAATATGCTATCTAAATTAGACTTAGCATAAATATTCAACCTGAAATATATGTTGGTTTTACCTGCTCAACAGTAAATGTCATATAAAATCACAATAATATTTGGTTGGACGGATAAATAATTTCCTCTTTTTTTCAGAATATCACAAGAATTATATCATTCCAAAGTATAATTGATGATTGCTATACATGACACCACTTTCTTAAATTAGCAAAACATGTCTTGCACTTTAATACCTATCTGGATTGATCTTTACGTACATTTACCGTAAACAATCTTTTTAGACATAGCATGTATAAATACAGATTGGCTTTAATAGCAGAATACATTCATATCATAGGTGATTAAAGCAGAAAAGCACTCTACATTACTATTTATCATAATAAAACAATGTACCACACAAATAAAACATGAGTAAATACGCCAATATACAGATAGTCTTACGTAGAAAATGTTTTAACTTATAGAAATATACATAAAGGATGCTTTGATTTAGTTCTTGCTGGCCATTTTTCGCGTTAGGTTTTTCATTTCATGAATCGCCTTATGCGCTCTCCTCAAACCATCCTCCATGTCACTTTGCGACGTATCATGGCCACCCCTGGATTTGGACCTACTTTTTTTGCTATTCTTACGCGCTTCCGGTGAAGCCAAAAAGATGTAACGCGGCTCCGGAGTACCCGGTTGACGAACGGGTGTTTGCATTTGCTGTTGAGTAGGCATAGATTGTTGTGGGATATTGTTATGAACCATGGCGGGTTGCTGTGCAAATTGAGCACTTTGTTGTTGCATAGGTTGCGGAACTATTGGTACAGGGGTGGGTGCAAATGTAACAGTGGATTGCATCGGTTGCTGAATAGGGGCGGCCATTGGCGCCATGTACTGAGGATGCGTTTGGAGCATTCTATGGGAAGGAGGAGGCGGAGGAGGCAAATAGCGCTGTCTACCCGCGGGACGTCTGTCCCTGGCGGCGGGCGCATGAGGTAAACGTCGCCTCGATGGCGGGGTAGCCCTGTAGGAAGACCGGCTTCGTGGGGGCGTATAATCTCTTTGGTATCTGGACGGTGGTGAATAATCTCGCATGTCACCCCATCGGGACGGGGGTGTAAAAGCACGTCGGCGGGGCAACGATTCGATACTACGATTTCTAAAATATGAACCCTCTCCTCCCCTTAACCTTGATCTTGATCCGTAAGTGCGCGAAAATCGATCACGTGATGCACTGCGGTCACGGCCATCGCGGTCGCTAACATAGCTTTCGACGCTATGTCTTCGCTCTCTTCGCGACCTTGTCCTTTCATCTGGCAAGGACGCGACACGCGGTTGATGATACAAAAGCGCCAATCGTCGTCTTGTATATTCACCCTCGACATCATCTTCAAACTGGTTCTCAATCACCGGCTCGCCCCGACCTAACTTCCGGCCCGCTTTCGAAGTGGCGGCTTTCTTCTTTTTATTCTTTTGATCTTTCTGTATTTTCTCGAATTCACCATCTGGATCGAGCTCTGTGCGGAGCGATCTCACTTGCCTCAACATCATTTTCAACATGTCCTTTCTCGACACGGATTTATCAGTTGGCGCCTCGGAGACACGATCACCCGATTTTTCGCGTCTATCACGTGACTTCTTTTTCGGTTTACGTGACATCGATTGTCGCTTCTCCGAAAATATATCATCTTCCTCCTCGATCGCAGGTGACAGAGGTTTTTTGGGTAGAGTTGGCGACGGGAGATCGGTCTGTTCATTAAAGTCTGTTTGCGGCGCGAAATCGGTTCGATTGGTTTGCGTTTCCTGGTGATTATTGGACATATTCTGCATTTGTCCGAAGGTTTGCGTCGAGAAGTCTCGGAGCTCAGCACTTCCTAGGTTTTCCGGTCGTAACTGAGACCAGGGCTGTATAAAGGTACGGCCATCTGTATCTAGCACATAGGTATCACCTAAGGACAGTGTACCGGCTTGGAACCGAGTTCCACTAGAGTCTAGTTGTACGCGTATCGGAGTCTGCGTGGCCTGGAAGCCAGGTGTTTGCGTAACGAAATCGCGTCGTTCCATTGGGGCCATACCATTAGATCGCGAGGAACCCATAGTTCCTGTGGGTCTATAATTACCATTGTAGCCACCATTTTGTTGCGAATAACCTGGGGACTGATTATTCTGATTGCGTAGTTGCGGTTGCATCATTCGATCGGGCGATTGATCATCCGATGCAAAGA
>LQRL01143187.1:78427-88806 GCA_001703475.1 Hydroides elegans
CGTCGATCTATTCGGTCCCATAATAACGGGATCACTTGCTGATTGTAGATTATCAAAGGCTTGATTCAGGACCATTTCAGCGGGTATATGAACGCGTGAACGGTTCATCGGTTGTCCTCTTCCGAACGGAGAAGACGGTGGTTGTTGGTGGTCACCGGGCTGGTTAGCAGAGTCTCTGGGCATGTATCTGGGCATTGATATTCCGTCCCCTTGAGTCGCTCTACTTATCGGTTGTCGACCACCTTCATCTAATAAAACCGATTCATCTAGGGAAACGTGCTCTAGATTGGGCACGAATGGTCCGCTGGCGTTACCATCGAACGCTTGTATGTATTGCTCGTATTGCTTGACGTGCTTCGGTTGTTGTTGGGACATATTCTGGGACGCTTGATTTACTGGGGCTGACGAGTATCTATGGGGGCTGTTACGTCTATCATCAGAACCGCTATGTAATAAGAGCGGCTGGTTTTGACTTCGTGTTAGTCCTTGTGGGTTCCTCGCATCTCCGGACATGGTACTAGAGCTAGCGATATGTGGATCGTATTGACGCTGTTTTTTGCGCGAAGCACCGGCTTTTTGCCTTGGGCTTCTAAGCTCTTCACTTCTTCTCTCGTGTACAGGTTCACTTTCGTAACTATCAGAAGAAGCTGAATGCGTTTCTGAGGTTAATAGCTCATCCGTTTCGTGGTCACGTGTGGGTAACGTGGGTAATTTACGTCTTCGCGCGCTTTTCGATGTTTGCGTTCCCGAATGCTCAAGTGTCTGTGTGGTTCGATGTCGCAAAGTCTGCGTTTCGGCATCGATCGATAAAATGCTACCGGATATTGGCTCGGGTTCCGTAATACCCGAATGCCATGATTTCATATCCATGTCATCATCGCTATGCTGTAATCCGCGGTCGGAAAACGCTCTATTTTCTTCTTCATCAAGACTATCACTGAAATCCGTATTTGGTTTAAAGACATGCTTGGTCACTTTCATGTCATGTTCAATAATCTCCATGCCGCGTCTCAATCGCTGGTTGTGGAGATCTTCTTGTTCCGATCGCGTTGTATGGGAAGCGCGTTCGCTATGGCTTCGATGCGATCGCGGCGGGGAGAGCATAGCACCTTCGTCACTTAGTTGATCGAATACTTCATCTTCGTCTTGGTGATAAACCTTCAAACGCAGAACACTCGCATCAGCTGCCCCAGGAGGACCGTCCGATAAGCGTCTCGATGAAGGCATGTCTACTTCCGGTTGCTGTCTTCGCTGGTTTGTTGTTGTTGTTGTACCATCAGTGGCCTTCTTTTTCAATGCGTGTTTGATACTATCAGTTAACGAAGTAGTCTGGTTTTCATCCAGTAATAGAACGCGTACTGGTTCACCGTTCTCTGTGGCGCTTAGAAGGCTGTTACCGCGTTGACGAATCCAGTTGTCCAATCGGGCGTTCGCTTCGGCGCTTGGTGCGTCCATCATTTCTTGCATTGCTCGGTCGGCTTCGAGAATCGCTTGCAGGACATGCTCGTCTTCGCTTTCGTGTGTCGAACGCAAACTATGTCTCGGAGAGTCTGTGCTTAATCGTCTATTGGCAGCGGCAGCGGTTAAACGGGAATTCGGTCGGTGATCGAAATTATGCGAAGCTGCAGCGCCACCTGGTTGATAGCTCAGCGATAGGTTCGATGAGAATTCGTGCGATTGAATTTGATCGGAACTCGGCGCGTACAAGGTTTCTCCGTATCCCGACTCAGCGTCGGAGTCGGTCTGGTATTCCGCGGCTCCCGCGCCCGCGGCTTGCCACTTCTTTTTCTTGAAACTTTGAGCGGAAGCGGATCTGCGATCGGCTCTGGGATCGGACGGGGGACGCCGATTATTTCGCGGATCCGAAGGCGGCCTACGTCGCGGAGGTGACTGTGATTGTTTCGGCACCGGAAGCGACCGTCGCTCGGTGGGATTCGGTAATAATCGGCGCGGTTTTACGCCCGCTTTTGTACCGCCCTGATTATCGCTACCACGTTTCTTATCTCCACCGCCGCCGCGGTCAGGTGACGAATTGCGTGAAGATGATTGGCTAACAGGGCGCGGGATTTTACTGTTACGTGTTGGTGACGGAGATTGTGACGCAGAATGGGAGCGTCGTGTCGGAGTGACGCTGCGTTTGGAAGGGCGCGGAATGCGTGATTCGTCGGTCTCTTTGAAAGTAGTGCGCTTTGGTGATTTGTTTCGTGTACTAGATGGAGTCTGAGTACCGCCACTGCGTGTTTCGCTTTTTGGACGAGTTCTGGGCACTTGCGGCTGAAATTGAATCATGAACAGAATGCTTAGAATATAGTGTCATGTTTGCAACAAATTAATATTATTATCGAATACCTATTTCTTTCAAATAAACATTCTTAACATGGTTTGGATTTTTTCTCTCGATTAACTACATATTTTTCCAGTGACAAGGTTTTAGGGCGACAGTACAGTAATTCGAGGAATGTGGATAATTGAAACAAAGACCCCAAATACCCTTCCCACCTAATTAAATTCTTAGTGTTTAACAAATGACACATTTCGCGCAATATGTCTGGAATCCTAATTGGGAATGACCTGGAGGGCTTTGAAAAGCGGATGAATTAAATCGTCAGCAGTGTGCAAAGACTCAACTATAGGTCAGGATCAATCAAATAAATATTTCAAAAGAACTACGGTCTGTTTCAAAGCATATCTAAGGGAAAATGTACAAAGGTAAAAGCGCTGGAATTAGGATATTACATTCGGATGAAAATGCATTAACTCTATGCGGAATCTAAGAAAGAGCTAGAACAATCAGAAAATTATATTGGGTACGAGTTATATAGTACATATAAGATTTATTCTAATAAGAATCAAGATTGCAGTATCTAGTAAGTTTTTTTTATAAACTGGTATGAGATCCAGACTAATATACATGTACACATGCTTAGCTAAAGCACTTTTTCTTATCATGCAAAGTCATCACGCATTGTTCTCTGAATGTACGTGTAAATTCATATTTTTGATGTGCAAAAGATATCACATTTTTCATAAAAAAATATGAAGGGAATACAATCATCAAAAAGCTACAGTTCATGCTTTGAAATATACGAATACATGGTGTAGAGTCCAAAAGCAAATACAGATATATCCGTTCGATTTTAGCTTTATTGCGGACTAACCCTTTTATTTTTCTTGTAACTCGTCATAATATCCTTGGTTTTCCAGTGCGACATTTTAATGTTTTATCAAAAAATAATTTTAATTTTAACTAAATATCCTAAATATAACGCGTTATCAATTAAATCATTTCAAAGTTAGAAAGATCCTATGCAACCCCTGGCTCTATATTCCTAAATATGAATATCCAAGCTGAAAAGCACCAAAATGATCACTTTATTTCCACGAATAGGCAATCTCCATATCGTATGTCCCCTACAATCCCATCATAATCGACCCAGAAATAATCCATTAAGACTTCAATGCAACAGCTTTAGATCGACGCAAAGTGTATTGGATTAGCAGGTCAGAACGTTTAGAAGACTTAAATAATCTTAATGAAAATTTAACAAGAAGAAATGTTATACGAGTAATGAAAATATCCTACCGTTTTACGCAAAATGCCCTTTAGTTGAGCCATTCTTTGTACTATTTTTTAACGAAAAATCAATGTAATTTAGATTTTGTTTTGCATACTAACAAAACAATACAAGCTATCCGAGTAACGACATGAGTTATGATAAATTTTAGGCATGAGTAGAAATTTGGAACAAATAGATTTCTGACTTCCGTTTATATGCACATGGATAAAGGGGAAAAGCTGAAAATTGCGATTTTTGCAGCTTAAGCTTGTGTAATCACCCACTTATTCACAATAGATTTAAGATTAAGCTATGCATTTGCCAAAGGGGAATATGAGACAATGTACAAGACCATAGCATTGAGCTAAAATATACAATTAGAGATAGAGCGAACATAATTTATTTTAATAGATTACAACACATTGAATATCTACAAAAGCAGCGATTACTTAAGGACAGAGGAAAGAGGGGATAAGCCATCTATGGAGAAGAAAAAAATGTTCAATCGCGGTTTAGTTATATCCAGATTAATGAATACATACATGGACATAATATAAGAGTGGAGCCAATGAAAAAATATGTTCAATGAATGACATAAAGGACCTAAACTTCTTAGTCAATGGTTAACTGACTATGCGTACAGGGACAGCGGAGTCTTTGCACAAAGCTGACGAGAAAAGATTTATCACTTTGTTGGTACAACCAAATTGATTAGAATATCCTTGTAATCTGGTTAAGCAAGGTATCTAATCAATATGCCGATAATGCATTTTCGCTGTCATATAGAGAGGGTTTACTTTGGACCGTTTAAACACGTGAAGAATTCCTATGATACTCCTTGAAAGATCTGGAGGCTGGGACTATAGCGTAACACTCAAAGATAAAAAAAAATGATCCCACCTTGTTCAACTGTAATTTTCTATAACGGATGTTTTATATTTCTAACGGCTCAAAATCACAAATGGGTAAAATAATCATTTAGGTGGAATAAAGGGGAAGGGTTATGTTTTAATCCGTGAGATGAAATATTACAAAATTGAAATTAAAAGTTAAATAAAATAAATAGGCTATATATAGCACACAAAATGGAATCCTATGGTTGATGGAAGAGTTTGAACGGTTATATAAATTCAAAAATATTTTCCCAAATAAACAAAATAAATCCCTTAAATCCTAACAATCTGAATAGAACGCTGCAAGTTATCTTAAATAATAAGAGACAACAACTTGCAGGGGCTTGTTTAGTATTTGGAGGGCTGGGCCACTTATATCGAACGCGATATCAGTTATAAGTGCTCTATAACTGGATATTTTTTTTGCTACTGCAAAACATTCTCCGATACAATTATTGCCCAAGGGTACAACTATAGTATTTATGACATACAATCGTATAACTCTTAGTGGGGATCAATATAAATCGCTTGGTAACGAAATATTTTTGTATACGGTATGTTAATCCATATATAAATTTATATCCCAATGATTTCCCGAGAATTTGACATTTTTACTGGGGACTTAAAGTTGACTTTTTGTCCGGATACCTTTTGACCGGATACCTTTCCCCGAATATATCAGGGTAACATTGTTTTCGTTTTACTGTACTTCACCCTTTTGAACGGAGTTTCCGTTCAACTGGAAATAAGAAGATAAGGAGATTTCGACGTAACATTACAGCGAATAAATAAACACAATAAATGCTGAATAAATATAAGACACATACCTTTTTATGAAACCGATAATACCCAACAATCACTTGGCTAAGGCAAGTAAATTATTCCTTCTTTATAAAAGCTTAGTCTGTATTATAATATCCTTGGTACGATAAGCTTAGGCCTTTAAAATGAATGATCCACTGTTTTATATCAAACACCGACCTTTTGTCGCAATGCTTTAATCTTACGTTGCAAGTTAATTAACATAGGCTTACTGTAACCACACCAGTCTGTCTCCTTTTTCCGTTCTCAGTTCGGAAAAAAAATCGTATTCAAACAAAGTTAAGTGAGTTCACGAAACCTGATTTATGGATCCAATATATGACAACAAATACGCTTAGTGATCGGTAAAGCACTAAGTATATGACGCGACATACACTCTGTACTTATATCTGAAAATTAGCTGTCCGGATTTCAATCATTTGTCACACTCCAGATTTAGTTTATATCTGATAACGTTCTAGCGTTTGCTGTGTATTAGCTATCAACACTTATAAGCCTTAAGAGCGTGATGTCCATGATATAAGTTAAGTGTACTCCAGCAAAGTTGATCGTTTACTCTGTATTTTTACAAGTTACAACACGATGATTAGATAGCAAATATGGAATAAATGAAAAGCAAATTTCCATTGATCGATGTAACCGAATATCATTATATTTGATTTTGATTGAACGGTGAAATAGTAGTTTTTTTTCTGCAGCAAACAACTTGTCACAAGGAACTATCAATGCTCTAATTATGGTGATATATTTGTCTAGTGAATCTATGGGTATGAATCGAATAGGCAACATATATATTGAGCCCTTTTGTTGGATCCGAAAAGATTTCATAGGAAGCGCTCTTTTTAGTTCATTGATCCAATACAACAGAGTGCGCTCTGCTTTTGTTTAACCTGGGCACCCCCGGATCAAGTGTTTTTATTAATACCTATTAATCTGCATATAGACAGAGCGCTAAAGTGAAGGGTTGAAATCCAATATCTAATGAATAATGTGTGTGGGTTATGCGCGCGTAAATGGGCGATAAGTATTTTTGGCGCTTAAACTAAAAGCCTATTCAATAAAGTAAACATTGGATCGAAAGTGAGGCTGTGACGACTAACAAGTTAAGTCCACATTAAATCAATTATGCGTAACATATAAGACAAGGTCCTTGATGGTCAATATAAAGAAGCTTGTTTTTTTTCCATATCGGATTTTTGGAGAACCAAAATTGGTTGGCGAATTGAGTTATAGTATGTAATTCATAAATATAAATTTCCAATCAAATTTCGCATTCAATTGTTCTTATTTAAGGTCCTTTCTTCTTTGGTATGACTATTAGTTTATTGAATATGTTTCAATGACTCATTATTATAGATATATTGAAGCGCTCTTTTTATAATATTAATTTTACATTGTGTGACAAATGAGAGAAATACAAACAGTTTATTATTATCTGAGATTTGTCAATAGAATCAAATATATTCTCAGGGTCCATTCAAAATATATGAACTTCGATGAAAAAGAAACTTAATACTTTTATAGCTTAATTAACCGACCAAATATTTGACAATTAAGCATACTGATAATCGAAGCTCTGCTCCATCAAATATATATTTTTTATCATACAAATATAAAATGTGATTCATACTGTTTTTTTTAATAATATGTATGATATATGTTTGATTTTATTTGAACATTTTAACTATCTTTTTGTATAATGTTGCTTAAAATATATTATGGGTCTGTGTGCTGATAAAGCTTTTTAATCAATATACTGCAATGCAAAATCAATACACTAAAACTACTAAGCTACGTCAATCAAAATGATTAATACATTTTAGGAGAAAAAAAAACAATAACTCACGTGCAAACCAGAAAAAAACTACAACTAGAAAGCACTAAAACCTTAACAACATCCATATGCATATAACGTATAATATATGATACGCAAGTAGAGTCTAAAGAAAATTCGCTTGAATTAGATAGAATTCTGTCATGCTCATACATATCGATTATATATGTATGTTAAACTTGTATTACATGGTTTCATCGAAAGGTTTCTTAAAAGCAATTATGGTAATTACGGTCTTGCTCGATTGATGATCGAAACAGGGGAAACAAATGAGAGAATATGAAATGACGAAATCTAAAATTACTGTTTTATTGGATTTTATAGACGTTGTTGCGACGAAAGAATCAATAATAGGTGCATGCCATTATTTCAATCTTTTTATATCGATTTCGCATTGGTATAAATAGTGTAGATTACGAACAAAGGTGAGCTGAAAGAAGGGATTGCTAAAAAACTGGTTTGAGTCGAATGGGCGAATCAGTTATTTCATAAATCATCAGAAAGACCCTAAAGTAAGAGGAATAGAAACGAGTGCTTATTATAGAGCAATGCGATGATCTAAGCTGCTGTGTATTGAATCATGCAAACTATAGTTTGAACTGCAAACACACCATAAACAAAATAAACAAATAACAATTTTCCAATAAAGTATACTAATATAAATAATCTTATGTGTTATGATAAGATATTCTAAAATATTTTGTATGAATATTGTACCAAACTGGTAAAAAAAAATATGTTTAGAAATTTTGAACCTTTTTGGTAAGTTTTGTGCGATGACTTTGCATATAACAAAATTAAGCTGGAACAGCTTTATATGCCTGATTTTCCTTCTACCAAAATATAAGCAGAACACCTCAAATAAAATAAACGTTTAGAAATAATGCTTCTTATTTAAATAAATATACTGCAACCAATTTTTAGTTCAAAGCCACTAAGAAATACAAAAAAAAAACATGCTATGAGAAAGGATTATTAGAAAGGGTTAGTATGTTAAATGAAAGTTTGAAAAAAAAACTCTATCAGCACTTTTAATATTTTTAATCATATTTTATAAATTTCAAGTAAGTTTCTTGATAAAGCGTGAAAGGATTACTGATTGTTCTTTTACAATTTGCTAAAGTGACTATCAAAAAATATACTGGTCTCATATTCATAATTTAGACGCTGGAAAAATTAGAAAAATTCTTTGCACTTCATATTTGTTAACATCTTGTATAATGTAATGTGTCTATAAATGGATTACATGAGTAGTTGTGTAGATGAATTTTGTCTGCGTATTTTGACTTGAGCTTAAAATGAATATATTTACGTATAGACTTCTACATGTGTATTTCAAACTCGAAACACTAAATTTTAACTTAGTTAAATGCACACAAGGTCGTTCGACATGTGCAAACGAAGTCGACAAAATGACAGTAAATATTTCATCCAATCTGAAAACTAAAGTTCATCATGAAATGCAATCATAAAACACAATACATGTATATTGAAAAAACATGTGCGAATTGTAATGTAAATCTAGAAGTGCAAAGAACATAGCTAAAGTATGAAAACATTAACAATGATGTTCAAAGGTTCTTCATATAATTATTGTTCATGTTTTCCATTAAATTTAAGTTAAAGTTTAATCAATAAATTTAATGATTGACTGAAAAAAATGGTATATACATTACCAATGGATACGTTAACAGTTTGAAACTTTGAACATCATTGAAACAAATATTTATTGGTATTCCTTCTAGAAAGCTCTTTATTTGAAAAAGCTACAAGATTCTACTAATGATTTTTGTTTTTAAAATTTAGAATATACAAAACATCATCTGCTAAGTGCTTGGGACCGATACTGAATGATAGTCTTTCGAATATGTTGGCAAATCCCAAGGGTTCGAACAAATTCTTGTCAACTGTGGCTCTTGACAATTCTCGACTTAAAACTTTAAAAACTCGACTTAAAAATTTAAATTGTACGAAGCCCCAGGGGTACAATATATGGCGACTTGATGTAGCTGGGCTGAATGTAGCTATTTCCCATAACTCCGCACGTGACTATTTCCTTGTTATTAGAAATTTGTGGCAAACAATATTACGTGTGTATAGAAACATAACCAATGCGCCCGAGGTTTACGACACAACTTTAATTAATACATATCAATTACCTCTGTACATGTTATCAAAAACATCCCTACTCGTATATTAAATATAGGCTACATATTCACTTGTATTATAGTATAAATAATGAATTGTTAACCGCTTAGAGCGCAATAAGGTTAAGTTGTATATACATACCCTTAAGACACCCCCCCCCCAATAGTCGACAAAAATATCTAACATACCTGCAGTCGATATGCCCTTTCGCGAACGGGTAAACTATGACTGTTATGCACACGCTGCAGCTCAGAGGATGTTGAACTCAGATGCTCATCGACTTCGCGGTGACGAGTGTGGTAAGCGGCACATTTCTCCAAGAAAGCCCTGCAAATATGAAGATGTAAATAATGATAAAATCGATCAGATAGTTTAGGGGTACTACTCAACATAACCACATTATTCGTTTTAAGTTCATTAGCCTTATATAGTTTAAAATCTATTTTCCGATCATTTTCTCATATCACAGACGATAACAAGATTTGTTGAAATATCACACCCAAAACCCTTGGCCTTTGTTGTGAGACATTACATAACAAAGGACGTCCTAACTGTTGAACCCCGTCACTCTCTCTTACAGAGCCAAAAATCACATGCCAAACCAACTTACTTTCAAATTATCAAAGTAAATATTAAGCCCCCTTACCGCCTCGTTTTCAGCTGCGAATCCAGTTTGCCAAGCAGTTGTTGCCAGTGCTCGCGCAGTGGCTCCACCTGTTGGTCGGCGAGACGCGAATCTGGGCTAGGGGACAGACGGGCGTATCGCTGTGTGATTTTGTCCAGCGTGGATTCTTTGGCTTGGAGTTCGCCTTTCAGCTCCTGATTGGATAAACATGTGAAGGGTGTTTTTAGTTTATTAAGTGAAAGATACAATGCTTTTGCATTTGGCAAGAAATGGTACACGGTTTAATTTTGCGCAATGTATACTAGAAGGTCAGTGACCTTGGATCCCCCGTGAACTTCAACAATGCGTATATGCAGGATGGTCAGTTTTTACTAAAATTAACTTTGGAAATGACGAACTATTTGCGAATAAACAAGATAATGCGATGAAAGAAAAACAGAGGAACATTTTGCATCATCACTCACTTCTTTCTGAAGACATCTCTTGAACTGACGAGACCA
>LQRL01143194.1:1572-12626 GCA_001703475.1 Hydroides elegans
TCTTATTTCAATATTGAGTCAAATACAGACCCTTTAGCTTAAACCTGTGGTTCTAAAACTTAAAGCTGTGACAATCCAATGCTAGAACTGGTTTTGTTTTGTTTGATATTGAAACCAAATTTCGACGGATAAAAACTACCCATTATAGGCGTTGTTCTTATTATGTGCCTTTGCGTCCGAAGACTAAATGGAGATTGCTGGTCAAACTCTGAGTATTGTTTTGAAATACAGATAGATTCATTAAGATAAAAAAAACAACTTTGTATGTACATGTATTTTGGCAATAAATTAACGTCAATTATCTATCCTAATTTCACTGTGTATTTCATGTTTCTACACCGCTTATGATGTCACTATTTATATAATAGAGCGCCACACGAGACGCGAAACTAAAATGAACATGCAATATGTTGCAGTAAACTCAAATAATCGTTGTATTCTGTGAACTTCCTGTAAAATATCTATGTGGCAGCCAGTGACCTAATCAAAGGCCCTTCAGCCATATGGATTGTTAATTTTGCTTGGAAACCTTGTGTTTGTAAGGTAAATGAATCATTCAAAGTTCATTTCCGTTTATTAGGATTCCAACGAAAAATAGGCGCATATAGGCGACATGTTCAATACTGAACAATTTAGTGCTTATCAATTAGTTATAGAATACATCGTTGCATTTGACATTTCGGAAAAGCTATGTTTTTTTGAAGCGATAAACAATCTAAATTCATTCCAATAAAGTAACATGCATACTACTAATATAGTTTTTCTCCCTCAACCTATTTTGCTCTCTCTTTCTGTCTTTTCTCTCTCTCTCTCTCTTTCTCTCTCTCTCTCATGTAGATAACGGCTGCACTTTAATTGCATTCGACCCAGTTGTATCAATCTTATTACTACATCGCCCTTTACATTTCTCGACCAATCTCTTAACACACGGGTGCACCAGTCTCGTTATAAACTCTAAAATCTCGACCAAAACCACAACCGTTATACCCGCGTATAAATTTAGTACACCGCCGAGCTGTCCAATAAAACTAATCAACGGCATTTGGTACACATCATACAATCGCAGTACCGTCGTTTGAGTATTGAGTATTGATATTTGTAAGAAATTCTCTTCAATAAGGGTATCCTCCTGCAGCATATCTAAGGCTGTGTCTATGTCCTCTAAAGCTATGACCCAAGCTTCTTCGTAGAATTGAAAACGACCCTCGAATGAACGGTTTCGAATAAAGTTTTCGTAGAAATGCAGTTTTTGTTGTCGCGTGGGCCAGCGGGTGAAAGAGTGCGTATAGCTGTGGATTGCCTGTTTATAAAAAAGGAAAGTATACATGTTTGTTGTAAAGCCCTAAAAATATTTATAGGTTCCGGTAACAACGTTCTAAAATATCGAAATTGACTAATAATGAATCTTCAATCTGTCAATTAAAAATAGAACAGTTTAATATTGTTTACGCGTACATACTGTATACGCTAAAACCAGTTAAACCAGACTAACATCGAACAATAACTTTACTAAAGTATAATTTTTCCCGGTTGGAACATAGCTCGTTTGCTGCAAATTTAGATAATTTAATTCTGGGGTGCACAATGACGACCCTGGAACCCAAGTCGATATCCCTCTTAAGCCAATTAATTTAGAAAGAATCTGACAGAAATTGTCAAATTCTTTCGGGAAAAGTGTCAAACATTGGTCCAAAAATCAAACATATGTCAAAAGAAAAAGGGAGAACAGGGTAATCTATGCACAAAAATCAAGAAAAAATCCTGAAAAATCATTTTTTATTATTTTTAATATGCTTCTAATCAAATGATAAGTACGAAAATTGGCAAAAAGCCCGCGTTTTAGAAGATGTATATGCTGCAGAATAATTGGGGAAAATTGCAAAGAAAATAAAGGAAATAATAAGGCTCAAACACGTTCTCAGGACAATACGTTGGCTATAAGGTCTGGTCAATTAACTATGAACGAAGAAGCTATCCATGTTTATTGATTCATTTCGAATTACATATTCAACAAATTGCAAAAAAAAGTAAAAGGAGGGTGCATTTTGCCTATTGATGCCTTTGTTTAGAAAGCACAACACGATTTTGTACATATCCTTTAAATTATGAGGCGAAATCATTAACAACAACAATTTTTGTTTTCCTTATTGATAATTTTCATTGTAATATATAATGCATTTAGATGTCAATCTAACAATTCATTGCCCTCCGGTACGAACAAAGTAGTCTAGATAAATTTATTTGATATAAATGGTGCCATATACAGAATTGATTGAGCCTAATGCCTGCTTTGATGTATAGGCGTATCATTAAATATACCAATAAACTGATGCAGATTACTTTGTTTCAAGAACAATTGAGTAAACGTTCGCAATGTATATTTCATACTTTTGCTATAACTTATGTTGGAGTAACTACGTTGGTGTTGAGTGGTTCGTACCCGTTTATGCGATTTTGATGGGGTAAGTCTACCTGTATATTCGATGCGACTTTGAGAACAATTTTGTATGTGTGAAGTATAGGGTATCAAATAGGCAGAGTGTGGTCATGGAAATACAAGAGCGTCGAGACAAAGTCGAGACGTTCTTGTATTTTCAGACCGCACGAGGGCCTATTTGATAACCGGCTTATTTTATTATTCATTAGAAATTGAAATGCTCTTCCCCTTTATTCACTTTACCTGGATTGACAAAAAATAGCAACCTTTACCATTCACTCCATTGTTTCACGAATCACAAGCTTATTACTATGGTATTTTCTTAGGCGCAACCTGTTTAAATGCATTTTTACTTGTGTTCTAGTTCGAATATAAAAATAAAAATTGCACCACTACATTTGAAATTTACATAATGTTACTTTGATGTGTTTTTTATCTTTTTGATATAAATCAAGGAAAACTTATTCGAAATTTACATGTTGTGTTGGCAACCTTTTTATGATAAGGTCTTAAGCATTGTACATGGAAATCGATGTTTGAAAGAATATCATACAGGACAAACAATGCCGCCCATGTATAATCTTACTTGTGGGTCATATAAAAGTCAAACATATAATGTGATTGTCTGTTCCTCAAATTGGTCTATCAATAATAGGCCTACATACAAATATGAGCATATACAAATGATATAAACTGTAGAGGACCCGTTTACTGATACGACCCCGAATTTCACAGCTTGTCAATTTTAAAAGTTGTCATACATATTTAATAAAACATATATGAAGAGCTTTTCTAATTGGATTGTTGTTCATTTCATATGCGCAAACGTTTCTAAACCGGGATCCAAAAGTGTTATTGGTCATAATCGATGCTGTTCAATATGCATGCCAAACATATCTGCAGAAACTAGGGCGGGAAGGGGATTATCTCTAAAGATATGATAACAAACATCTTGAGATAAATTTACTAAAATTGGTTTCTATATATCATGATGTCATTATGAAAATTACGTTCATACATATGTTCCAAATGTTAGGTTCCGATTTGTTCTTATACTTTTTTCGTTCGTTAATCAGGTTTTAGCTTTGATGCTAGCATAGTAAGTTAACAGTAGGTGGTTGAATATCAACTCATTTACTGTTGATTAAATATGACACGATAATTTCTTTTTGATAATCCATTGAATAAACATTCAGAAAGAGATAGACAGACTGTCAGACAAACAGACACATGTATATGTAGACAAAATACCCTACCTCTTTACAAGGAATAGGACAGTTGTCATAACAGTCATCCGTCGATTCTGCCGACACAGCCATTGAGCACTCTAGTCTTGTCAATGTTTCCGTCAAGTTGTTTCCAAGGAAACCACAGTATTGCGAGTCGTTGCTAAGGCCTTCTATGGCGACGGTAGCGTCGAGTTTGAGGCAGCCGCATTGCGACAGTACGCGCTCGATGACGCATACGGTATAGCACATTTTCTGTAAATTGTGAGAGTTATGCAGCTATACGTTGGAGTACAGTAAAAACTAGTTCATGCCTAAATATCGGTAGCACAATTCTTCCGTTGTAAATGTTTCGTTTTGGCGTTTACGTTTCATCGTTAAGCGTTTAGCCGTTCAGGCCTTAGGTAATTTTTTACGTATATTTTATCGTAACAATGTTAAGCCATTCAGAAAATTTCATTTACACGTTTGAAGGGCACCACACGACTTAAATTCTAAAAAGTGTTAATTTGAGCATAACACCTATTTAAACAATGAGATATACAATAAATAATCAAATTTCGAAAAATATTCTTTACAAAAAGGTGTTCCCAATTCTGTAGATAGATGAGCTCATTTCGCCCATCTAGATAGCTAGAATCTGGAGAGGAACACCTTTTATTAAAAATGAAAATCTACATACCTACATATACGACCGTTTCTTTATTATATTTCAATGTATTTCATGACTAGCTACATATCTCTGGATAAAATTATTGACGAAATTTCAAATAAAATTGTGAAAAATAACAAATAATTGAAAAAGGTGTTCCTAAACATCTTGTAGCTAGAGGACAATTTTTGAAAGTTTGTAGATAGATCAATTTTGAAAAAGAACACCTTTTTTGAGGAACACCTCGTGGGGTGCTCTTCACGTTTGTAAAGTTTCATTTACACGTTGAGCCGTTTTAGTTGTTAGAAATGGTTTTAACCATATGTTCATTTAGCAACAATAACCGTTTTCGATATTCTATCGTAATGTTTAATCCAAACAATATAAATTACAGAAAATGGTTTTAAAATAATTTGCGCGTTATTGCCCTGATTTATGTCCACATCATTTATTGCGAATAGTAAAGTCACCGAATGGTCACCTTATATGAACAATCAAAACAGTATCTGAATAGGTATACCAATTCTAATCATTTATTCAGATGAATAACAATTCATATATAACAACCCGTTGGGATGATAAAGGGGTATACACTAAAATAATCTTGCATGCTCTTGTTAACATAACTAATATTACTGTTTAAATATTTAACATGTTATTAACCGATACTCACATTAGTGTAAAGTAGCCATTGGTCATCATGTAGCCCTCTATAACTGGCCCACCTATCTTCTCTGCACATCGTCCCGCCATCATTAATCCGCTCTCTTATATAGGAATCTGCATTTATCACGTGGACAAATCCTGGAGCCATCAGGTCCAGGAAACTATGCGGCACCTAGAGCAAAATAGAGCGCAAATTGTTCAATGTAGATACATGTAGAACATGTTTTTTTATCTCAGAATATTTTAGACTTACTATAATATAACCACGATCAATTTAGTGCTACAGGAACAATGCTTATGTCATGTTGATGAATATATTCTATATTTTCAACGCTTAATTTGTGATATTTTTTCTAGCCGCAACACAAAACGCTCTATTTCGTTGGTTAAATGTGGTGAGATTAGAAGTTTTTATTAATTGTATTACTTGATATGTTTGAGTGATTAAAAAGAAGAAAACAACTATGCCGCACCTCTTCGTCGACATTATGAATCCCGAAAAGAACACCATTTTTATCGCTTAGAATCTTATTCACATCGGACCAGCCAAAGTTAAGCGTTTCCTCCAAATCGCCTGTGTATATAACTAATTTATAACCGAGTATATATGTCTGGTATTCATCATAGAAGGTATCCATCAAGGAATGATTCAAATAGCCAGTGTAACACGTGGGATACAACGGTGTTGAGATGTTTTTGAAAATCACCCAATCGTCGCAGTTTATGAAATCGTTCATATCCGACGGTGGCGCCACCTGTGATGACACATTTTGTTTTTTAAAAAGTTGTAAAATCATCTTAACCAACTTACGAAATACAAAGAAAAATACGAAAATAAAATAGGAAATACAACAAAACAACCTGTTTGAGCATTAGAATTTTGCAAAACTGTTTTTTTTTTTCCTTTTTATCCAGTTTGAAGCCGAACGGAACACCTTTTGCGGAAATTCAAATGTTAAATTCAACTAATTCTACACTCGTATATAACTTTACTGTAAATTAGAGAATTGCAAGCTATTTTAATAGATTTCCTATAGTTAGTTTAATTCACTACGAACACAAAGAGATTATCCAGCTACTACACTTATTTTCACAAAATAAGACAAGTCACTTTTTGAGAAACAACTTGTGAGGTAATTTTCACCTGTAATGTGCAGTGAACAATAAAATCGGGCGCAATTTTGGAAAACACGTGTTTCGCGCCTAAACCCATGGTTTCCAGGTAACCTGTACTCGCCAGGCGCGAAAATACGAAGTCGAATTCGGACGCAGCACTGATTGCTTGCCCCTCTTCGCTTGCTATGGCAGTTTCATACATTAGTTCGTAACGGTCATACCTGTTATGTTCAAAATAAATATAATTTTATTTTTACACCAAAGGTTCATTGTAATGATTTATTTTCACAATAATCTATTCTCTTTCACTATATACCAATTTTATTGTTTATTAAATGAGTTAATAGCATTAATTAACGTGTCGCCTCATAAATTCGCGCCTTTTACTGGGATTGGCCTACGTACCTTACAAAAGAAGGCATAAAACAAACCATTCGTGTTTTTTACGTGTAAGCCAATTACATATTTGAATTTACTGAGCACTAATTCAGTTCAGTTATATCCATTTAGATATAAAGACATGGAAACTAAATCTATTTAATTAAAATGAAATTTCAAACGCCAATTCGTCAATTGTTTTAGATCAAGTTCATTCCTTTACAAGGAAATTTTAATAATTTAGTTTATTAATTAAATATTATAATACCATTCATCAATGCGGTCATGTGGTTGTTTGAAAACTGATCGTCATGTTTTGATAAAATACAATTCTAATCGATTTAGTTTTAATCAATTAAATACCAAAAGTACTCTAATTATTTATAGGTCAAGATCAAAATATCAATATCCTTATACCATTCTTCAGCTGTTTCAAGTTCAAGTTCGTGTGCTTGTTGCGGGTAAGCGGACGCATGTGCATCGCACACCGTAAATGCGGGCGGGTCGTCTCGGTATTTTTCGATGATTTTGTCATAAAAGGGGTGCTCCTGTAAAATTATTTTATAATTAAATATTTCTTTTTATTTATCCTTTTTTTGCGTCCTTAAATCTATAAAGGTGAATAAATATCAATAAAACCCATGTATATTTCACAAAAAAATATGGACGAAAAGTCATACCGTGGTATGGTGTCACCTCACTAAAACTGTTTTGGTGGGTACCGTTCAAACGTTACATTCTTTAGAAAAGTGGTGTCAAATATGTTCTGCTTGATTATAAACAATACATTATAGATATTTTCACAATAATATACATTGTCAGGCAAACTTCAAAAACAACTTAACGAGATATATACTTAAAGCAACAACTTCGCATGCAACTCACCTCCGTTACAACGAGAATTCGATTTTGCAAGAACGTCTCCAAGAGCGTTAACGCCTGCAATATTGCAAACGTCAGAAAACAGCAAACCGCTCCAAACCAGAGGATTTTAATATAAAATCGCTCTGACGTCACGATACGGGGAATTCCCTTGATCGATGTGGATTTCCCAAACTTAGTGACGTGTTCAAAGACGACTTTGCCGTGTTCCTTGAGGGTTTTACCGTGTTCTTTTATGGTTTGGTCTGGTTCCTTGATGGTATGACCTGTAGTATGGATGACTGATTTTTGTTCGTTCATTTTGTCAGGTGTTGCGATCAAGGAATTATCCTTGTTTGAGGAGGAAGTGTCGAAATAGTTGGTTATCCAAGGTGACGAAAGCGCACTTTTGTCCTGTGGCATATTTGACTCGTGTGATAAAGGAGCGTTTAATGTTCATTTAAACCACAAAGTTCAAAATCCAACATAAAGCATAATACATTTTACTTGTATTATTTTTCTCACTTTCAATGAAATACTTAATTTTAATTCCATGTATATAATAATCCGTACCGTTTTCTAAACTTGAATTCACGTTTAAGATTAATAACACGGTGCCTACCATTGACTATGATTTAACGAGCATCCAGAATACATACGTGGCAAGTGTTTCGCATGCTTACCGAGTGATCAATTGATCAGTAAAAATAATTTACAAATTTGCTTGAAAAAATAACCGATGATATCTATTTAACTGAGAAAAACATTTCTTGAGGTAGTTGTGCACGTTCTTGTTTCTCACCAAGAACAATGCTCACACGATTCAGTCAGCAAATCGGAAAAATGTTAGAATTGATGTTATTTGATCAGCAAAAGAGTGTGATTGCAGCCAGAGTGAAGATGGGGTCATAATAAGAAGTATGACAATGCATTACATCCATTTAATCCATGGATGCATTGATCTGTAAATGTGCGTTGTGGATACGGTGAACATAATATTGTGAACATGTTTTTTTCTTTTTTTTTAAATAAGTCTGGGAAAGCTCATCCAGGATAATTCAAAATATTTTTCTGCGATTTTACACAGGCTTATATATTCCTAAATTTACATTTATCCATTCCTTTAGACAAAAAAAAAGTAGCTGACGCCTGTAAATATAATCATTTGCACTGAAGTGCCCAGTCCTGAGCATTTAACAATATTTAGACTGCACGGTATTTTTTACTATTACAAATATATAAATAACTTACGAACTAGTTTAATCACCGATAACTTCAATATGAAGTTGCTGATTCAAATTAGAGAGATTTGAAAAGACCCAAAAGAATCAAAGTTTAAGATTCGTAACTTTAAAATAAACATGATACATGTAACAAAATTCCAATTCCTGTCATACAATATCTTTCAATTATTGCCGTGGGGTGTCCCTCTCTCTCCCTCCCTCCATCCAGAACATTATATTTGCGCAACTGATTTTTGTCATTTGTTGCTTTATTGTCTTAATGTCGCTGCCCTGTCATCTTATTTGCTCACCAATCACATGCCTTTTCATAGACGTTTTAGCATTAAGGTCATCATTCAAATTTATAAATGAACATTTGCTTTCATTAAAGCAATAATGCAATGGTGAATACAGTTGTAAATAGAAGGGTAATGTGTCCTACATTTATTGCCATATTGTGATTTGTTCGTAACTTTGTGAGTACAGCTGTGCAAGAAACTATTTTTGACCGGAACTTGAGGACCTGTATTGCAAATTCTGGGGACATTATTGATGGGGACTTAATAATTCGATTAGACTTATCCCGGTCATGTTATGAATTGCTAATCACATCATGGAAGTTCAAAACATGTTTTGCTGGCTTTCTTCTGTTTATTGCAACTATGTTACCGAAATAAACAAACAAAATCTTACGTCATTTATTTGCTTTTTATTTTTATTTTTTTTTTCAAGAAAAAAAACTCTTACATATGATTGATATAAACGTTCGATTTGCTCAAATGACTTTATTTAAAATGTTTTATTGGGTAAGACTTTAGTACATTGATGCATCGAGCCTTTAAATTGCACTTGAACTGTAATTTCTAGGATGCAAACAAATCCATATAGACTAAAGGAAATTGTTTTCAAGCGTTCTATTAACAAATCGATACATATCTATTCTTGAGTGCCTTAAAAAGTGACACTCACACATCTAGGTATACCTGCTGATCTAATTTGAAACTATAAACCATTATTATAATGTAAATGCAATATCTGATACTAATAGTTTTAACACTGAGCGCACTCGTATCGAAAAGAAACTACACATGTAAGTCCTATCCCATCCCCAATCAGCACATAAGCTGTGCAGTTTTTTAGGCACATGAGTAATATGTCATTAAGTTTTGATAGTAAGTTATATTACTTTGAAATGTATTCCAGTTGACAAAAAAAAAACAGCTAAACACCTTTATAGCATCCCATCAACCAAATCTCCCACCCATCGAGGCATAAACTACAACTACAACGTTTTTAAGCACGTAAGCAAAGTGTCTTTCAATTTGATCCGGAGCTTTTCGTTACCAGGACAAATTATATGTGTTGTTCCCTGTTCGATCTGGATTAAAGTGTCGTCACTCGCCTGGATAATAAAAACAGAATTAAAGGGTTGTACAACAAAGTCATAAAGAGCGATATAGAACTAGAAAAAAATGAGAGTTTAGTAATTTTCATTGGTCAATGAAAATATGATTCATGATTTCTCATACTAATTTATTGCTAGGCTTCGACCCGTGTAAAGGCCTTAGGCTTATCAATATCTAAATTTTTGATATTGGTCATACATTATGTAAACCATGGGATACTTTGCTATGCTCTAGTCTAAGACAAATTCAACTAAGCCGTCGCATGCAACTTTTACATACAGTAAAATATATCATATCTGGGAATCCGGTTGTCCGGTTGCAAGCTTTTACTGTAATTGTATATTTCAACATGAATTACTAGCTCTTACCAAATGGACGATATGGCCGTTTTCACATTCTTCGACTTTGGCATCAGAGATTCCTTGCTGCAAAAATATAAATTTATCAATTAATAATAATATAGTAAAATATTTGAAGACACAAATGAAACGTTATATGACCTCAAGGTAAGTATGCGGTCCAATGTAATAATTCAAAAGAAAAATCGCGATATAAGCTGAATAAATAATAATACTATGGCAATTTAATCGAGTTGGCTCAAAAACTTCAGTTTATTTTGCTTTGCAACGAACAAACCTTTCTGCGATGAATAAATATGCCAGAGCGTAGTAGTTCCCGTTTTATCCCGATTATCAAAACAACTGCACAGTTTTTATATTGATTTAAGAACCCCACATGCTAACAGTGAAAACAATAAACGGCTATATATAGGCCTTCACATATACATGGCATTCTATGAGTCGAATTATTAACCCTTTAGATCATAATTTGCGACCCCATGAAATGATTGGACTTGAAAAATGAAGTGTTTCTATGTAAAAAGTTGTTTTAATGATACACTTTATGATACAGGCCCTAATCACATTATCACTTTTTCTATCATAAAACTGATAAATACTATGTATCATTGTCCGCGTATTGTCAAAGGCATAGTGAATGGACAGGAATAAAAATGTCAATTTCTGTTTTCTTGTTTTTTTTTTTGTTTTTTTTTTTTTTTTTTTTTTTTTTTTTTTTTTTTTTTTTTTT
>LQRL01143196.1:0-14270 GCA_001703475.1 Hydroides elegans
AGAAGAGAATACCGAAATATTGTTCCTGATTTAGCCATTTATCCATTTTGCATTGATTGAACCACATCCATGTCGACTTGATTTAGCCAATAAACCCATTCCGGAGTAACATTTTGTTTTATTCTTATACGACCACTACATGCATTATGATTGTAAAACATTTCCAATAAAGTCATGAAGAGAAATTATTATCGTCATACCATCAGCACGTTTTCTAATCATAAAACATTTTCATATTTTTGACTCAAACATTTAATTTTATTATCACTATTTTGTTTTTGATTAAATGATTAAGTAACACTTAAATATGAAGGCTGACACAAGAGCAGCTTGAAGTAACGTTTCTAAAAATTAAAGCATTATTTTTGCACTTGTTCATCGAATACCTTTAGATAGAATTATTACATTATTTATCACCTCAGTCAGCATCGTAACGAACCCACACAAATTAACAATAAGCCAACTAACCGTTTTGTCCTTGTTGAAATGAACGAATGTGAGATATGCATCCATATTTTCCAGGATTTTCTTCATACGGTCACGTGCCCCAATCAGGGAAGAGATGGTCATGTGATCAGTGAAACTAGGGAGGCGTGTCCTATTCATATATTAAATACAAAATAGCCTATATAAAACAATCAAATTGTTTCCATGATTTCTCAATATAACATTTATGATATTGCAAAAATGGTATTTAATATACATAATATTATCACTTTTTTTTTTGTACGGTGTATATCGTTTTTACGAATTGAAGTTTTATATCTAGTACTGAACAAGTAAACTAACAGATACGGTTTAATTGTTTATGTATTACATCATTTGTTTAGTCTCCTTTTGTCTCAAAAATACTGAATAATTATCCGTTATACGGTTATACATTTATATATTGTAATTCAAAAAATATATATATTCAAAGTTTTTTAAACAAATACTATCAAACTGTAATATAACATGTTGATTTAAACTTTTTGTCACAAAAGTACTCACGTAGTATTGCATACACGTTTCAGTTTATCCTTCCATTCCTTAATAAGTTTTTCAAACAATGTAGTGATCAAAGTCTTCATTTTGCCAACCTGGGTGAAGTTATAACAAATGAAATATGATTTTGAAGATTCAAAGTAGGTCTCAACAAAAAATACAAACCCAAAATCATAAATTCGAAGCATAAGCTAATGTTATACTTAATTACAAGTTACAACATTAAAATAACAAGACTGTCCAAGGACAGTGTGCCACACCTTGCACAACTTTATTAAGCCCTTATAACTATAAAACGATCAAACATGCCTATATGGTATAGCTTTATAACACGTTTAACCGATTTTGTTTGAAAATAAGTAAAATAACCCACACCCCACCAAGTGCACACCTCCAAGTGTGTGTTCTTTTAAAAAATGCAACGGCAAAACTGAGAACCCGAGTTATACCGTAATTGTCAGTGTATAGCCCGCGCGCTATACATTGATTATTCAAACAAAATACGCAGGTGCGGGTTAGACAGCGTTGAGGGTTACACCGTTTTCTAAAGCATTACACCGGATCCTAGAATTTATTTTTAGATTTTGATGGTGTGCAGGTTAAGCACCGATGCGGGTAATACGTCTAGAATCACAATAGATTGTTCAATCAATGATATAACCAAATAAATAAAACGTATGTATGCCCACGATCGTATATATCAATTTGATTTTATCAATATAATGGTGTCTAAATTATTATACAAATCTAGTCTTCTTAAACAGCCGAACCACTGTTATTTTGATTATGACGTAATAGTCGGCTGTGCAGCACCCCCTTTATTTTAGTCTAATAACGGAGGAAAATTAATGCAGACATATGGATTTCATTAAATCAATAGTATGGTGTGTAAATTTGTACATCACGATCGGAACGACTGATACAATAGGAAAATATAAGCAGCTATAACTTTGCTTATATAAGCAATATAAGCACGAGCTAGCAGTTTTTAGATACCCAAAAACATTGTCAACAATCATACCAAGTTTCATTAAAATCGGCCTACAACTCTAGGAGGAGTAGCATTTACAAGAAAAGTTAACGAACTAAACAAATAAACAGATAAATAAATAAATAAATCAATCAATAACGTAAAAGCGGTAGGACAATCCCCGCCTAGCGAAGCAAGCCGTGGCTAAAAACATTATAACATTGTTTTATAATCTCGTAAAATTTAATATGATGAATGAACGTGAATTTTTAGATATTAGCGTGCAACTTACATGGATCAATTCTTGATTTGTATCTTTATCTACTCCAACAAAGATCATTTGTGGAATCGTCTTAACTCCAGAAAATGGCGAATTCTGAATCAGACAGTTAAATCAATACATTAATTCGTTTTAATCGAGCGTTCAATTAATATGGAATGATTTTTGATAAGATTAGTCAGGATCTGTATACAACTACAACAATAAAATTTTTTACAAACGGAAATACATATAAAATGTCTGCTTATACAGTTTTACTCTACTCAAGATTATTCTCAAATAGATTCAAATAAAACACTGTAATCTTATCAAGTTACAAACAAGACTGATAACGTTGCGTTCGTACAATGCAACTTTCCCTTAATATAGACTTATTTGTCCCAAATGAAACTCAATGCAAACGCTTACATTCAGAAGGAAATGCGTGGCTGTGTTTTCGATGTGGCTGTTAACTGCATCCAGTTGTCCAAGGTTCAACGGAACAACCACACAACTCGCTTCCCCACTCAGCAGCACAGAACTGTTGGCCTGGAAATTAGAAAGATTTTTTTTGTATAGAAAATATAATGAAGACCGACAAAAGACAAGGTATCATCGCTAACACATTTAAAACTTGTTGATAAATTGTTGATGTGAAAAAGTCCTAGATATCTTAGTTCTCATTGAAATCTCTTAACCTTAATTTGCCGATAACAAGGCAAGGATGTCTTACAATATTGCAAATCAAATTCAAGCCAATATAAGAGGAGAACACACCTTTTTTTACCATTTCTTAAGATTACAAAATACCCTACTGTCTAGGTTATCCGTGTATTTCTAGTTAAAATCAGGTATCAAAGTGGGACCTTGAAAAGTACTTACGTCACCCAATGTGGCTTCGACAACGTTGATCTGGCCCTTTTTAGTCTTGCTTCCAAGATCGAACTCATGTGAAATTTGCATGAATTGGGCACAAGAATGCTGCTTTTCTTGTCCCGAAGTCAGATACTCGGCGAAAGACGGGATTGTGTTGTCTTGTGGACACACAAAAACACGTGTGTATGGTCCGACCATATCACTATCTTCTTGGCCTGAAATACAAATACATGGAATTCAGAATACTTTTTTGATCGTGAAAACAAATTGTAATGCCAAAATAAATTATCCCTGGTTTTTATTTTTTCCAATATATCTAATGTTAATTAGCCTGTTTAGTTCAAAAGAAAAGGAAGTTTTATTTAGGAAGTTAATTCCTCCAACCTAAACCTCTCCCCTCTCCCTCTCCTTAATGGACCAATCCCAATCTCCATACAAACAAGATTACCTACCCATGGTCAGAACGGGACAATGATCCGCTTTGATATCAATGGCATTCTCCAATTTGGGCGTCGACGATATATTTGTTCCGACGGCCGAAACGAACACATCTGAGTCCTTGATTTGCGACAGGGCGATAATCCCGGATTCAGTCACGCGCTCACAGTTGTCGAGTTTGATGCTCACTTGTCTTGGCTGCACATGCATAAAGGAAAATATGGAAGTAATAACTTGTCGTTAGAATGCATTGGTAAGTTTCAAAAGCAAATAGTAAATCAAGTATACACTAGCTTTTTTATATTATTTCGTTCATTCTTTAACAGAAAGGCGAATACGCTCTCGGCATTCTTATTTCGGCTGGATTTTTAATCCGCTGAACTTTTATACGTTTCTATTTGCATCTTAATGTATTATATCTCCACTTATTATTGAGTTGATGTATTTAAATAATTTCCTTTTTTAAATAGGCACACGCTGAACGGACACAGGTTTACACTACCTTGAGCTTGAGTTTTTTCGACAGCTTTTCCGAACTTGATTCTTTGGAGAGCAAGGAAAACAGGTTTTGTATTCCTACATCGGATAGGTATCTGTTGCCCGATAAATTCAACGTAGACTGGTCGGCTTGTTTCTGAAACAAAAATACATGAATCAAAAATGTATAGCCAATGATAAATCAGGGTGACCAGTCTCCAGTCAGTTTCGAATTCCCTGATTTTTCCTGATTTTTTGCCTGATTCAAGATTGATACTACATGTAGTCCCACCTCAGTGTGCGACTTAAGATTTTGAAGCCGGCAGGCACCGGGCCACCAGATTACCAGAAACCGGTGGCCCATTTTTTTACATAATAATCATATATAGGTAATCAGGACTGCACCTCTGCCCAAAATTGTCATCTTAAACGAAGTTTGCGCTGCAAAAAGGACAGTCGTACATGTGTTTATAATAAACATACAATATTCTGAATTGCGAGCGCCGAAGGCGCGAGCGCAAATTTTTAGTACCAATTTAATCCCGTGTATTGAATTCGGTTTATACTTTGGGCTGTGTTGGGTCTCGGGTAGTCGGGTACCCGACAATCGCCTCGGGTACCCGAACCATAATATTGCATAATGGGACCATGATTTTTTCTGATAAAAATGTAATTTCTAAAGGCGTATTGTACCGGGTAATGTTTCAGTCATTGAAAGCCTTTAAATTAGTTTGTATTTAAAAAACTGATCAATATCATATAACGGTAATCAATATAAACGGCATAGAATTGAATAGGGAAACAAAATCATTAATTCTAAACAAACATTTTTTTTTTAAAGAATCATGATATCAAGCAAGTCTACTCACATTGAATTTGAAGCCCGCTTCCTTCCAAGCAAATATCGTTGCGTCCGTAACGAACGCATAATCACCAAATTGAATGCTCTCCAGTGACTCCTTTTGAAAGGACGGTGTGTTCTCGGTGATCACTTTCTACAAAGTAAGAAACCAATCATTTATTTAATGAGGTAAAACATTCTTTTTAATGAAGTTTCTTGGTACTCCACTTAATAAGTTTATAAGAGTGCATAAAAGCAATATATTAACAAAAGTAAACAAATGAAGACTTTCAAACAAATGTTTTTTTGTTTAAATAAAATTGTTTAAAAGCACGAAGACTTCCAATTGTTATGGCAACGATCTTTACCGAGCCATAAATTCAACAAAAATAGTGCCGCGTGATAAATATCATTTCGACACCTGGATACGAATAACTGGCATGGCTCTAATAACATTTTCATAAAATCAAATAACGCAAACCTGCCAATCCAAAGGATCACATCCGCACACATTGTGGTAATACTGCAATGTCTGAAGATCCATTGGTCGCATTTTCTTTCTAGCTGCCACTTTGTCTGTGTTAAGAAGTAATAGTCTAATATAACCGGGTAAGCGTAAGGAAATTTATAATTGAGTAAGTGATTAATCACGACTGATTGCAATTATATAAGTATCCGATAAGGCTCTAAGAAGCTATGATTTTGAAAAGCGATTTGCTGGCGTTTTGGGAGCAACATTTTCTTTGAAATATGTTTATTTGCAAAGAGAAGAAACATTAAAACCGCGAAGTTGTTTAACGTAATTAAGTTTTTGTAAAAGATATATTATCGTTAAGAATATATATACCCGGTAAGTGATTTCAACACAAATTGAAACATAATTATTACCTTCGAGGTCTTCCTGAACCGTCTAAAAATATACAAAATATAATGCATGTGTTAAGACAAAGGAAGTAAGTAATGCTGTTGAATGGAGATGATACTTTTTATGATTTGTGACATCGTAAATCAATCATTCAAATTCTAAGAGTATATTTACTAGAGCATCAGTGGTATGTGACACTATGTAAGGATAATATCAAACAGGCGTTCAACTCATTATAGCTCGCTTGGTCTACAGATAACAAAAAAAAAATCCGGAGAAAATAACATGTCATAACCTACTTAAGTGTTTCACGTCAATAATCTCATTAACGTAATTGTTATGGGCGGTTAGACTCAAGTCCCATCAGCAATATCACACTAAAATATTTTAAAAACTCCACGTAACCATCCTTAGAGAATAGCGAAGCGGTGTGTGACCAAAGAATAGGATAACGGTTAGGTTTTTGACAGGCCTGTCACAGGGATATTTCCAGCACAATGCTTTAATATGTTTGAAGCGATTATAAACTCTACTAAATTAAATGGCGTGCCTGTTTTAAATAATGAGATACAATTATCATAAATGTTTGATTTATTGATTGGATTAGTTTGTGCATAAATAGACATTCAATCATATGGCAATATTTTATTACTTTATTGATGTTAAATACTGTATATATACAAATCACATGCATTGCAGTAGACGGGTGTATCTTGAATTCGCGGGAATCTATAATTAGCGGACACGTGTTTCTAGAGGATAATTAATATTTAGAACCATCTAATATATGAGTCATTCTACAATTACACCACAATTTGACGTCATGTAACTTTTCAAAAAATATTTCGAATTTCGAATTTTTTTCTTGCAGTACCTAATACTCCTCTTCATGAGGTATCATAAGACGTGTATGGTTAAGCAAAAAATGCATCAATTTGAAAAATATAGCAGTTTTTCGATAAAGAAATATCATTATTTTCACCACCGTTACCATAACGTTTTTGCGAGTTTTTGGATATTTCCTTTCTAATTTTCCAAAACATTTTTGGTGTAATATTTATGTTGAAAAGTGTGCTATCTTTCAACACAAAGATCTCCAAAATACTGTCGAGTACTTGACATATTGAGGTAAATTTGCTTGAAAATATTTGAATTGTGATTTTTTTCGCCTCATTTCTTTAGATTTTGGACGTTTAAATGTCCTTTGTGTCATATGAAAGTATATTGGTTAAACACCTATAAATCATGTGTACCAACACGAGCATTTTTATTTACATACATCAACTCATCTAATCAATATCAACGAATAATTGAGTTAAGGTGGTGATTTCAAACGGAATTTCGGTAACGGTGTGGAACATTTGGTAACGGAGTGGAAACTTTTTTGCAACAAGTCAAATTCTATGGATTTGTAAAATATGTCGATTAATTGGGTTTTAATTGAACTAATCAAACCAAATTTTGCTATTCAATAATTTATGTATTAAAGAATAAAATCGGTCTATTCGTGCGCATTTTATGCTTTTCATCTGTATTTTATATTAAAATAATTCTACTTTTTTCGGACAAAAATACAAATTTAGATTATGTATGTTCAGAAAAATGCAAAAATATGATTAAAACATTACACATTTATGGTTCACTCAAACAAACATTTTATCAGAAGGCTAATTCAATGATAATTTTTGTGTTTTGAAATCGTATTAGCGGCGATATTTTGCATAATCTAGGCATGCACATCATCACATCAAAATGGATCGATATATTCCATATCTAATTGTACGATTTCAAACTAGAGTTTATTGTAAAACTTTCATCATTCTGGTTCTGCATTATATAAGAAATAATTCCTTGATATTTGTTCATATTTTTAAATATTTTTTCTTAACGAATTCATGATTTTTTTCATGTCAATCTTTATTTTGAAGAGACATTGTTCACTATAAATTTACGTGATTTAAGTCTCTACAGACGATAAATGGAGTAGTTTCGCAACAAGGTTAAGGTTATTATACCGCTTGAATAAACTGAGTACATACGCTGAATGAAAATGTAATTTTTCACGCATTAGACGGTTTTCTTCGCAATTTTCAAAAAAAATACTAATGAAAAAAACGGTAACGGAGGTGAAAGTAACGGAGTGGAAAATTTTACACGTTTATTTTTTTTTTTCTTGCTTAATATATGGGTTAAGAAGACAGTTTCAGATCGATACAGATTAGTTTTTAATAAGAATTATAATTCCAGAAAAATAAATGTTCTCATTCAATTAATATTATGTGTATTCACGGTAACGGTGGTGAACATTTCCTATGAACCAACGAAAAAATATGCCGAAACTACTTGAATATGCTAATTAAATGGAACAATTCTTTAGATTTTGAATAGTTAGCCTGTAAAGCGTAAAAAATGCTATCTGATGAGCTAACTGTATTTTAAAAATTCACAAGGATACATAATTATATTTTCGAAAATTTAACGTGGTAACGGAGGTGAACTTAACCCTGGATACAAGTTCTTTTACACATTTTAAACACCAAAGGTTATGATTAAATCATTATTTGAACTTAACAGCATAATAAGGAGGTAATAAGGACCGTATTGGTATAATTTTTGTTTGAATTTGTGGTAATTTTCCCCGAAAAATCATAAAGAGCTCAAACAAAAAAATCCAGGATGCAGGCGATTTTGCCTACCCCCTTATCATTCGGAGGCATAAATCAAATCCGAAAATATATTCTAGAAGTATCAAACAATTTTTCCTATATTGGAAATTGGTTGCGTTCACGAAAATAAAAATATGCATTGAAATTGGTCAAATTTTAAGAAAGTTATGGACCGAGGTACCCCGGATACAGCAAATTGTGGTGTAATTGTAGAATGACTCATATAGGAATACATTGAGAAACCAGTTTTCTATCAAACTCAAGTCAAAACACGATCACGGTCTCAGGTTATTCTCAAATAAAACGTGTCCGCGAATTATAGATTCCCGCCAATTCCAGATACACCCTTCCATAATAATACATACGGACTTTCACGCCAGACACATTAAAGACTGTCCAAGGACAGCTTGCCTATTGGTGACAAATACTGCAAAAGGAAATACACATAGTTTCGCCATAGTCTTGCGGTATTTTACTTTATTTTATTCTATGTTAAATATGTTTATTCGGTATAACATAATATCGTACAAGATCCTTCTGTTTTATCATCAAAACGAATAATGTAGATTATTTTATTTGATAATAGTGCACAATGTTACGAATAGCAGAGAGAACAAAAAAATACGCATTTATTCAGCAGATCACTATATATATAAAGGAATGAAACCTTCAACCCATCATCCAAGACATAGATCTACAGACCTGCTACTGATTTAAACATTTCATCAAACGCGTTGTTACCCCGCATGTTCAAACTGTACGACAAGCAAAATTCTGGATCGTTGTCGGAAAAAAACAACCCCACAATATAAACCCATTATCAAGGATGCTATTTTAGGCAAGTAATGACAAAATTGAATGTTTTTATAATTTACCTTTTCATTCTCGTCATTTCCCAATGCGTCTGCTGCCATTTCTTCATCGCTGTCATCATCCCTGAAAAATGGAGTAAAAAGTAACTAAAATGATTACAAGACATATCATTTCAGAGTTATTTGCTTGTAGCGAGGTCAGGATAGCGCAAACCACAATAATTTATAAAGCTCTACTAGATGAATTATATTTTATTATAACGCATCGTAATCTAAATAAAGTCTTACTGGTTCAAGTCACCAACTAAGCCTGCCAGGGCTCCTGACATGGCCTTTGCGGCGCCCGCGAAAAACCCAGCTTGATCCTCTTGGATGTTACCATGTGCTTGTCTAGGGAGGTCTTCAAATATATTTCCATGAGCCTGCCTTGGACTCTCTACTCTTCTATTACCATGAGCCTGCCTTGGAATATCTTCTCGTAAATTTCCATGAGCCTTTTAATAAGAAAACTAAAGAAGTTGACATTTAATAAGGGACATGCATATCAATGTTTTATATTTTTATAGGTAACACAATTTCAGGGTTTGGCTGTTTGAAACGTGTTTTTTTAAGATTCAACGAATAGTGTAACGGTTCACACATTAGGCATAAAGAGTTACGACAGTGCTGAATCTGCTTGAAATGTCCTTAGAATTTCAAATTTTGATATTGAAACACATTTTTTATATTGACGGCACACTGGATCACGTGACTTGCCTGTCTCTGTGGGATATCTTCTCTCTGGTTGCCATTTGCCCATAGCTACGGAAACAACAATTTGTTCCACTATTGTCGTATGCAAAGTTTAAGTAGTTTTATTACGATAAAGAGTACCGGGGTGTTGCGTTCTCAAATCGATAAAATCAACAACCGTAGGACTAAATATCGATTTCTAGGCAGATTTATTCAAATCTGTATACTAAAAAAAGTGACAAAATGTTGTGAGCATTTTATGTTAAAGATTACTTTCATGTGTGAACTTTTAGAGCAATATTACATACCTGTCTTCTCGGCATTTCCCTAAAATTGCCATGAGCCTGTAACAAAAGAAAAATATATAAAATCAAAAACTGCATGCTATTCAATTTTATATTTTCAATTCATTGTCTATAATTTTATAACCATTCAGCTTGAATTACTAAACGATTAACTAATTAATTTTTTTTTTATTTTTTGGAATACAAAAGCGTGTCATTCTACAATTATTGTATCTTAAGAATCAAAATCACATACCTGTTTCCTTGGGATATCTTCTCGCATGTTGCCCATCGCCTGTGAGAACAACAGGTCATTACGTTATCAGTACACATGTATCTACCGAGTTATTATAGTAAGAATAAGTTATTTTATACTGAAACTTAACTTTGCAGTTTGAGCATTTGTTTGACACTGACAAATTTGAAGATTTTTACATTTGAAATATTTTTTCATCTATGTATCGTTGTGTGTATTTTTTATATAAGTTCGTTTCCGAGAGAGTTTAATGATAAAGCATTTCGAAATCATAATCTTATTATAGTCGACTTCGGATCTTCAAATGCTAAGCATTCGCCTGCTTTGGTGTTTAGGTTATGCATCTACTTTGCAATGATATAACAAATGTTATATTTATCAGGTGTGCTATAGTGGATTTGCGAAGGTGACTACACATTGCTTTTATTTTATGATGAAAAATATATAATTTCAAATTTTAAAATAAATGTTTTACCTGCATTTCGGGTATATCGAAAGGAGAGTCGTCTTTTGACTCTCTTACGTTACCATGAGCCTAAAATATAAAAGATATATATATATGTAACTTTGCCCAATATGTATTTGATATAGCTAGTTTCGAAATTACGAAGTATACATTTATTAATTGCGATCTCATTTACTCAGCTCAACTTCACTTCTTTGATTTTATGCTATAAAGAACGATCTTAATGATATATCAATAATAAAACATGAGCATTCAAGTAATTTACACTGGATATAGCATGCACATTGGTACTAATCTTACCTGCATTTGCTGTATAACCGGAGTCATGCCCTTTAACATTTCTCCCATAGCACTTCCCATTGCACCACCCAGCGCACTGAAAGCGGCAGCGCCTTGAAATCAGAACAAAAATAAACGTTACGACATACATCAATTGGTTTAATTAGATTACCGGGTAAAAAACACAGTTGCTGATAGTTGAAAAGCAACTTTATGGCCATCTGTTAAAAAAATATATATGAAACTGCTTTGCTTTCTTTTCTTTGATAGTGCAAACTTTTTAATAAAATGAAGAATATATAAACTGCATGGTACATGGCACTTTATTAGAGCATTGTGCATAATTTACTGCAAACTCTATTATAACAAGACTGTCCAAGGACAGTGTGCCACACCTTGCACAACTTTAGTCAACCCTTATAACTATGAAACGATCAAACATGTTTAATAAACCAAGTTATACCGTAATTATCGCGCCCCGTTATTACCGCGGGGTATACACAGATTTTACACACAAAATACCAATGTGCGGCTTAGACAACGGTGTGGGTTACACCGATTTCTAAAGATCAAATCACTCGGTTAAGCATTTAGTAAAATTCATTTCGACACATATTACGATTATAACATTTAATTTGAGCTGTAAAATATACGATATTCAGAAATACGACAAATTTAGAGTGCGGGTTATACACCGGATCTTAAAATATAATTCTATATGTTCATGGGGTGCACGTCAAACACCGATGCGGGTTATACGTCTGTAATCACGGCATTATGTACAATCATTGACATAACAAATTGAATGAAATGTATGCAGCAGCAGAAGAGGTTTGTACGTCTAGATGACTCCCCTCGAACAATATAAAGGGTGTATCCAAAATGATAGATTGTCTATAATATCCGTATGTGTTTAATCACAGTTTTTTTTACTATTCACATTACCATCATTATTCTCCACGCTTTTCTATCCTGTGCTAGCCGTATTGCTCTGTATAAATCTATGTTCTTTTCTGCTAGCTGTTTTTCGATCAGTTTTAGGAGGGTTAGTCTTTGTCCTCCTCTAGGCCTTTTTGATTGTCTTAGGCCTTCGTAGAGAGCTTTTTTGGCTGGTGCCGAGTTCGGTAATCGGCATATATGGCTAAATACTCTGAGACTCATGAAATGTATGATTACCCTCAATCGGATATATCAATTTTATTTTATCAATATTATGGTGTCTGAATTACTTTTCAAATCTAGTCTTCTTTTGATTATGACGTTACAGTCGGCTGTGCAGCACACCATCGAATACATTTGTTCTAGTTTAATGACAAGAAAACCCTCGCCGAACCCATTAAAAGAAATATACATTTTATCATATGAATATTATGGTGTGTAAAAATGTACGTCACAACTACACGTGCAGCACAATGGTGACAGCGTATGAAAGCCCAACTGATACAATAGGAAAATATAAGCAGCTATAACTTTGCTTATATAAGCAATATAAGCACGAGATAGCAGTTTTTAGATACCCCAGAACAGGTTTAACAATCATGCCAAGTTTCATTAAAATCGACCCACAACTCTAGGAGGAGTAGCATTTGCAAGAAAAGTTAACGAACTAAACAAATAAATAAATAAATAACTAAATAAACAACGTCAAAGTGGTGGCACTATCCACGCCTCGCGTAGCAAGCCGTGGCTAAAAATGAGACGCACCTTCATCGGGTGAGTTTTGTTGTCCGGCACGGTTCCCACCCCCGCCGTCGGCCATGTTCGCACGAATTGATTTCTTATGAGTCTGAAATGATCAAGCGGAGTTTTCAAATAGGTGATCCGTTTCGATGTTGAATAATAGCTCTTTCCAATAAATGTCACCTTATATTCTTAACATATTATAACATATAACATATTATAAAACATGCAAGGGGTTTGAACATGAAAAGACTGGTCGATTGGGATGTGAGTGTAAACCAGAAAAAAAATTCAAAATAAAATGTTTCAGTAATTGTTATCAGTGTTAATAATATCATACTTATACGATTAAAACTTTTAACGTGTAATACGATTGATACTCCAGCATATACACGACCAAAAATACGAAAAAACTAGAAATGTGTCCGTCGGAGCACGAATGGCCCGCTTTTCATAAATCAGTGAAGCAGCCATAGTCACATATCATACATATGAATATAGGATGTTCAAATAATTCGACGCAAAACAATAAACAAATCAAACACAAATCAAATCACTCAAAACATTTCCGCATCAAAATATTATACTTAAGTAATTATAGTAAATAATAGTATCATTATAATATTTGTCTGTTTGAGTTGAGATTCGAACCCAAGACATAATGATGAAGAGTCTGATGCTCTACCGCTGAGCTACATGCCCATTTTAAATATGAATCAATGAATATACACACAATTTCAACTAGAAGGTCAGTGACCTTGGATCCCCCGTGAACTTCAACAATGCGTATATGCAGGATGGTCAGTTTTTACTAAAATTAACTTTGGAAATGACGAACTATTTTGCAAATAAACAAGATCATGCGATGAAGGAAAAACAGAGTAACATTTTGCATCATCACTCACTTTTTCTGAAGACATCTCGTGAACTGACGAGACCAGTCACTTTTTAAAGTGCTCCAAAATCGACAATTTTCAACCGATCGAGATGACACCATGACGAGGCACGACTTCAGACCTTGGTTTATATGTGTATTAAAATTAAAAATCTCTCGCTCAATTCCTTCATACTAAACTCGCGTGCACAATGTACTTAACATCGGGTGAAAATGTTAAAACCGACAAAGTGTTCCAGAATCGACAATTTTCAACCGATCGAGATAAATCTTTGACGAGGCACGACTTCAGACCTTGGTTTATACGTGTATAAATATCGAAAGTACTAGCCTAATCGCTTCAGACCAAACTCGCCTGCACAAAGTGCTTGGCAAATGAAAAAAAAAAAGTTAAAAATCGACAATTTTTAAAGTGTTCCAGAATCGACAATTTTCAACCGATCGAGATAAAACCTTGACGAGGCACGACTTCAGACCTTGGTTTATGCGT
>LQRL01143196.1:19496-33547 GCA_001703475.1 Hydroides elegans
TTATTATTTTGGCCATTTTTACAACTTTCGGTCGGGTGTTTTTGACCGAAATGATCAAAAGGCACATCTACGGATCAAGACCTTTAATATGAGCCTATAACCAAGTCTCTATGACCTTCCGTTCAAAAGTTTTAACCCGTACAAGCTCAAGTCTTGAAAATCGCTATATTTTTGGCTATTTTGGCCAATTTTACAACTTCCGGTCGGGTGTTTTTGATCAAAAGGCACATCTACGGTCTAAGACCTTTCATTTGAGCCTATAACCAAGTCTCTATGAACTTCCGTTCAAAAGGTCTAGCCCGTACAAGCTCAAGTCTTGAAAAACCGATATTTTTGGATATTTTGGCCTATTGATAACTTCTGGTCGGATGGTTTTGACCGAAATGGTCAAAAGGCACATCTACGGACCAAGACCTTTCATTTGAGCCTATAACCAAGTCTTTATGACCTTCCGTTCAAAAGTTCTAGCCCGTACAAAAAAGTATGACGGACAGACAGACAGACGGACAGACGGACGGACGGACACCCCAAACCTATAGACCCCCAACCTTTTGGGTTGGGGCCTAACAATTAAGAGACATAACATTTTGTTTTCATAATATTTCAGACTGTTCTCAAAGGTTTTAGAATATGTTTTTATTGTGCATAATAATTAAGAGAGATTTATAAATGCTACTACATGTGAATGATGATACAGTATTAAAGTAATTACTTTCATAAGTAAGCAGACATTTAGAAAAGGAACACACGTTGATATTGATTCGTTTGAACTTACTATATTCAGGATAGTTTCAGTTCAGAAAACAATATTCAAGAATGTTGATTTGTAAGTTTCATTTACATTGTGTTCACAAATTTCAGGTCTCAATGCTTGTAAATTAGTTATTGTCTGTTTATTTTGTACGATATTCCATTTATGAATAGCTGGTTCTCTATTATCACTCTTTTTAGGTTATTATGATTAGACACCATGCAATAACTCATTTTCTACATTCAAAAGATTTAGAAAATGAGTTATTGCACGGTGTCTAATCAGAATAACTCAAATTGGGTGATAGTAGAAAACCATTTATTCATTATTGGAATATCGTACAAAAATAAACAGGCTATAACTAATTTACAAGCATTGAGACTTCAAAGGAATCATGCAACAATATATGATATTGATCATCCTCCGAAAGAAAGTGAAAGTAACAGGATTGTGTTGTGACCGAAACTTGAAGGATTCGTGCAAAATTAGGGATAAACTATATCTTAAAACAAATGACAATAGCATATGTAGTAAGATAAGACTAATCCATATGTCTTCAAATTGAATATGAATATATGCGTTAAACCGTCAGAAGTCGAACGACAGGTCCTTTCAGTGGGATTTTAAGGATGGGCGATAATAAAAGAATTCAAATATTTACACAAGAAAAAAAGCTAAATATATCATTATGATATCATATATCATGGTTTGTATATTTAACTGAAAGATCATTACTATGAAATATAGTTTATTACTTTCTCTATACGTATATTTACATAAATTATGTTGAACCGACGTAACCACTGTAAACAGGAAATAAATAATTAAGCTATTTGCCAGCAGGCGATTTACTGTGTTATTTTTTTAAGGATGGGCATTGCTAAATATAGCAACTTTTCATGTGCCAGTAATTTGAAATGAAAGGTGATGCTCCATATCGAAGTTTTAGTAGAAAAGATATGTCAAACTATGTATAAATTATTCAGTAACCATCAATATGCAAGAGCGTAACCATGTGCTCTCATCACTAGTGGACTAGGGATTGGGTGCACAAGTCGAACATCCAGCCTTTCGCTTGATAAATCTGATAAAATTATTTATGTTTCAAGAACATTAAAGTGTGTTTAATACGATCACATCCCTTCAACGTTTCAAATCTTGAACTGTCATTTTTCATATCAAATTTATGAGTAGCCAACCTATAGGAAATTTTATCCAAGATTATACATACCTAAATTATAAATGTCTACTCTTTTAAAATCGTCTCAATAAATTCTGGAATAATAAGGATATAGTTTATGACTAAAAACCTAGACTATAATTCATTAGTCGACCAAGCAGCAATCATTACAATGAAGTTTAATCTGATCTGGCCATAGGGGACAAAAAAGACATGGTGCTAATAGCTACATAAGAACATAAGAAGAAATAAGATGAATTAAGATTGGTTAAAAAATATGGGAGGAATGGTTGAATCAGATATTAAATTGTTAAGTGCCATTCCATTTTACCCTACCTCTAGAAATAGATATATACATGAAAATAGATAAGAGTTGTAGCACATAACAAAACTTTGCATTTTCATTGGTCTGTTGTGACATTTTTTCTGAGTCACCTGACTCATGAAGCACGGTATATGACGAAATCAAAAATTCAATTCAGATATTAAATAATGTTTTGCACATAAATATTGTTAGTGTTTCAAAATGAACAGCACATCGCAGCGCACGTTATAATGAATGTTGGAGAAAATCTAACAACAAGTTGTTGTTTGTTATATCATTTGTGTAATGGTTGTAATCGATTTTCGCAAAACGTCAAATTCAACTTAAAACCGCATTAAACTCTTTATTTGATGGATGAAAATACATTCCCATTCGAAGTAATCATAGGAGAGGGTGGGCAAAAATGATTCATTGCCAATCTTTGGAGTGACAAGGTTTTTTTAAAATAGACATTTACCCCGTATTCTTTTTAGATCAAACCGGTTAGAGTTAGAACAACTTCTTTCGGTTAACCCATTCTTTTTAGAACAACTTTTTTCGGTTAACAACCGGATTACTCTTTATTCATACAAAGCGTTCTTTTTAGATCAGGGTAACCCAACCCTAACCGGTTAGAGTTGCTTCTAAAAAGAATACGGGGTTAGACACTCAAAAATGTGATCTTAAAGGAAAATAGTGTCATGTCAACATATCTAGTTCAAAACTCTTTAGCATTTAGAACAAAAGAATCCAGTCGAATAATATATGTCAATATGTTTTTTTTTTTTTAATATTTGCTATTTCTCAAAAAGTTATACTTTTTGCCCAATCTCTCATGCGTTTACACCATTTAGCTATTTGTTGTTCTACATGCGCAACCACTTTTCATTGGCTAATTTTGCGCAGGCATGATTGGATGTTGACTTCCTCTTTCGTTGTTGTGAAACCTTTTTGACACAACCGGTAATCAAAAAGTCAAATTCATATGTATTTACTGGCTAATCATTGCTCATAGGAATTCAGACAAGTCTCTTATTTGTTGTTCACCCTAATGTCCCTTTATGAAAATAATTGATGTCCCGATTGTTAAAAAATACAATTTTAGCTGTGCCCTGACTGACATATGTGAAGTCTGAAGATTTCCCAAGATCGGAAGTGCTACACCATATATGCTACTTCTGTAAGGTGTAACATATGCCACAGTCGTACTCGGCCAAAGAACTAAGAGGCTTCGAATCCCCATGGCCATACAAGAATAACTTCGCAGGAGGGATTGCTATGTTCCGCAAGTATCTTGCCCCAGCCAAAGCGATTTTCCCCATCGGCCTATTAGCATTACCGATTACCGATGCTCCGTTTTCATTTCTCAGTCACAATATTTGAAAATATATATATATATAAAGTTAACTTCTATATTTCATTATTTAGTGTTGGATATACAAAACAAATCATCTTACCGTAACATTCGAAGGCCATCATGATCTGTCTACAAGACTTCGTGTGATAAATTTGTGTCACGATTAATTGGCTACCTTATCATATTAAATAGAGCCTAACGATAGCGAAGACTCTATGGAAAATCCAATTTCATATTTTTAATGTAAATTACTCTTTTTGACAGACGTCCTTCACTTTCAAGAATGACAAAGTCCGAAAATAGTATTTCGTTTAGATTTAACATTGACGATCCCTCTAATAACTTACCTCATACGCTTTATACAAGAGAGCTATTCCGAATATTTTTGGATGAAATTGTTTCATCCAATGATTCATATGAGCAAAACTCGTGTATACTTACCGAAGGATTTGGGGCCTTTAGATAGAGTCCATATGTCATCTTAAAATCACCAAAATACCATACCCCTTAAGAGTTAATGGACTGTTGGGGCCTTCTCGTCTTCATTAATGCTTCCTTGTAGATTTATTTCAATAAACTCTTCTACATATGAACCTTACATTAAAATGTTATCTGTATAATTATTATGTTGCAGGACTAATCATGAGTCGAGGCGGCGGTAAGGATAAAAACAAGACACAAGATTCTTTGACAAGGATCGCTATTGTCAACTCAGATCGCTGTAAGCCAAAGAGATGTCGCCAAGAGTGCAAGAAGTCTTGCCCCGTTGTTCGAATGGGTATGAAGTTATTATTTGTATCAAAATTATCTTTCACATTTAATGTAATATAGAGATTATTCGATAGTTATATAGTTAACATAAGGTAATGAGATTAAGTTGGATTTACCTGCTTAAACCCTATAAATTGATATTTCTAGACATCGTTAATCAATGCATCTTATTGTATGAATTTTCCAGGCAAGCTGTGCATAGAAGTGACGCCGACCGATAAAATTGCATACATTTCCGAGGAATTATGTATCGGATGTGGTATTTGTTCAAAGGTAAGGATAAATTTATCACCGAATTTTACTGTTATTAGTGGCTAGGGTGTTGGCTAAATGTTAACACCTTTGAATTATGAGGCTCACGGTATTTTGTGTACATTTACTTGATTCAATCAATTAACATACTTTTGTATTACTTGCAGAAATGTCCATTTGAAGCAATTAAAATCATCAATCTGCCTAGTAATTTAGAAAAGGACACAACCCATCGATACAGTGCCAACTCATTCAAACTTCATAGGTAAATTTATGAACTGCATAAAGAAGCGGTGTTTATATAGTAACTTCAACCTAAGGAAAATCCAGCTGGTGGGAAAAAAATAGAACAAAATCAAAGCATCACATTGTTGGAAAATTGAAGATTGTTTTAAATAAAGCTGAACATCAAATATTGATTATCAGTTATGGTGCATCACGGTTTTGACAAGTTTCTAAATATATGTGTAAAATCATATTAACCTCATGAAAGAAAAATCACTTTTGCAAAATATTAAAATAAGTAAAACTTATTAAGCTTATATTTGAATTTAACTAAATTTGAAGCAATTTTTATTTGTAGATTACCTATGCCCAGGCCAGGTGAAGTATTAGGGCTTGTTGGTACAAACGGTATTGGAAAATCAACTGCACTGAAAATCTTGGCAGGAAAGGTCAAACCGAACCTTGGACGATTCAGCGTACGTATAACATGTGAAAATCCACTTTATATATATTCCCCACTCATAACTGATTGATTATGATATAATATGTTTTTAAACGAAAAGTCCATAAGCAGTAATACTGTTTCTATTATTTGTTTGCGCGTGTTTGTTAATTTCATAACCATTCGTAACAGGAACCTCCAGATTGGACTGATATTTTGACCCATTTCCGTGGTTCTGAACTGCAAAACTACTTCACCAAACTGCTCGAAGATGACATCAAAGCCATCGTCAAGCCCCAGTACGTCGACCAGATCCCGAGAGCTGTGAAGGTATGTATGCTACTTTTGAAACATATGAAAACAAAGGTTTGCAGTGGCGAAAAATGTGTTTTTAAAATGGATGGTTAAAACCCTTTGATGAAGCCCTGAAAAATAATGATTTAGCGTGAACAATTTGATTGTTTGCCGACTCCGAAGCAACTGATTTGGTATTGTGGCGAACACGCACCCTCAACTAGCGGGAGTCAGGGTGTATTAGTCATAGTTTGAAAATACAAACCTTTTATGATATAACCATAACCTAACAGTTATTCGTGTTTTCAGTCGACGGTTAATTTCGGTTTATGTTCATAGGGAACCGTGCAAGTGTTGCTCAACAAGAAAGACGAACGAAAGAACCAGGCCCAAGTGTGTGACGTTCTTGATTTGTTGAAAGTGAGGGAAAAGGAGATCGGGGTGCTCAGTGGAGGAGAATTACAGCGCTTCGCTATCGCTATGGTGTGCATCCAAAACGCCGACATGTAAGTCTATATTTTGCAAGTTAGTATATCGACATAATGTGTTTGATCTTTTCATCTCATTCCCCCATTTTAATTTCATGCAAGGGCTTTTTAATCGAAAATGAAAATTTAAATTCAGAAAGAAAAATCGTATGTGTTGGTTTAGTAATGACTCTAATGAGCCTCCAATCATGATATACATTGTACAACTGCCTCTTACATTGCAACATTATTCACATAATTGAGGCTCCCTTCTTAGTTAACACATCTTAAGAAAATCCTATTATTCCCTTCGGTATATTTCACAGCTTCATGTTCGACGAGCCGTCCAGTTATTTGGACGTGAAGCAGAGGTTGAAAGCGGCTTTGGCCATTCGTGAGTTACTGTCAGTGGAGAAGTTCGTCATCGTCGTAGAGCACGACTTGGCCGTGCTGGATTATTTGTCCGACTTTGTGTGCTGCCTGTACGGCCGACCTGGTGCCTATGGTGTGGTGACTATGCCTTTCAGCGTGCGCGAAGGTAAGTGTGCTATGAGATTGGCAGGTCAATATCATACCACTTGAATGTCATTTGATAGATCCTGATCGAGGAGTCAACTTACAGTTTGGCTTGTTGTTTTAAAGACATTCGACATTTTGTAAACCGATAAAGGATTGCGCTGTGCCTAATATGTTAGTTTAGAAATGAGACATTCATCAATGATTAGTATTAGTTAAGAAATGTGCAATATTATAGAATAATTAAGCAGCCATATGAAATACTCCATTAAATACCAGTCTTAAAGATAATAAAACACAATTTCGTGATTAAGTTTGAATTGGTTTGCAAGATCTAGATCTATTTTGCAGGCATCAATATCTTCTTGGACGGGTTCGTGCCAACAGAGAACTTGCGGTTCCGCGAGAGCTCACTCGTCTTCAAAATCGCCGAGACGGCAGTGGAAGAAGAAATCAAGCGCATGGCTCGCTACGAGTATCCCGCCATGAAAAAGGAATTAGGTTAGACATGATATGTAGATATGATTCCTTAGAATCCAATGGCATCTCAAACCTTCCTCCTCCTATTGCTTTTCATTTCGATATAATGTTGTAGGTGGATTCGCTAAACAGTGATAAATATCTATGAAGTATTAACAGCTGAAATTGTAGAATATAGAATTCTCAGATTTTTACAGTGATAAATATCTATGAAGTATAAACAGCCTTAAATCGTAGAAGATAAAATTCTCAGATTTTTACCCGGAACGATCATAATTGTTTCCGTTAAATTCTTTCTTTAAAAAGATAACTGATAGACCGATTTTCGAAAGACAGGGATAGTTATTGTTTTGGAATTAAGTTATAACATAGAGCTTTAGATGCATGTTTCGTATTCTTGTTGTATTTAGGTAGCTTCCACCTCACGGTAAAGAAAGGTCAGTTCACGGATTCTGAGATCATTGTGATGTTGGGAGAGAACGGTACCGGCAAGACGACTTTCATCCGGATGATGGCTGGTCGACTTGAGCCGGATGAAGGAGGTGAGTGAAATGCGTCAGGCGAAATTTGTGTTGGGTACATTAGAATTACCTGTCAGATTTTGTATAAAAGAATGTGTAGTCAGTCTATATTCAGTATTTTGTAATTATACATTTAAGGTGTGTCTAAATTGGATGCAAATATAAGCTTCGTCCTTAATATATTATACCTAAACATATTATATATTTAATGGTTGAATAACCCCCCCCCCTAAATGTTTGTGATTCTCTGCTGAATCCCACAAACACTTATTTCACCTATTAATATATCATGTTAAAAAGTATGATACAATTCAAATCAAAAGGAACAGCCATATCGTCTAACAAATCACATTTCATTTACCCTCACTCCCTTGCCATCTTTATTACCTCTCTAAAGTGAAAATGTCAATGCTCAACACTAATTAACCCTTTATGTTTCCCTCCCATTTTGCAGTGAAGATCCCGATGCTCAACATCAGCTACAAGCCGCAGAAGATTAGTCCCAAGTCGCAGGGCACAGTTCGTCAGCTGCTGCACGAGAAGATCCGCGACGCCTACGTACATCCGCAGTTCATGACCGACGTCATCAAGCCGCTGCAGCTGGAGCAGTTGTATGACCAAGAGGTGAGTGGTTCTGATGTTTAAATTGGATCGATATTGTTATTGTAAGAGTTTGGAAGGCATTAAAACATTATATATAACCAGTTGATTTTAAACCAGTCATCCTTTCGCAAATCACCAAACGTTCTTGTGAAAAAGTGAAAGCCTAGCGATTGCCTAGTGTTTGATAAGTGATAGGACGGTATTGTTCTTTTTCGCAATCAATCACTTAACTGACAGACGTACCATTACAAATCATCCATTGCATCATGGTCTGCAAATGCCACTCTACATCTCCATAGTTTTGTAATGATCTTGTGAAAGTTAAAAGAGCTTATAAATAATAATAAATTGTCCATGTATCGTTAAGAGCCGAGTTCCAATTTCAAATAAATGCTCAATATAAAGCCACTGTGGTTGCTTAACAGGTGCAAAACTTGTCCGGAGGTGAGTTGCAACGTGTTGCCCTGACGCTCTGCTTGGGCAAGCCCGCCGACGTCTACCTGATCGATGAGCCTTCGGCCTACCTCGATTCGGAGCAACGTCTTCATGCCGCCAAGGTCATCAAAAGGTCAGGTCACACTTTCAAATGGAATATGTTAAAATTTGATGTCAAACTGTATTCAAACGATACGAAGATTCGGATTATATCAAAAAACCGAATCGGTTTCAGGGCATTTACGCTAATTTTTGTTTCGAGATAAAATTTTCGCCCATTAAGTTTTAGTCAGTTTTCTGTAAATATTGTGTTGTGCATCTACATGTATTTGGATTATCGTTTATAGGCTTTCAACATATTTGATTTAAATCAAAGTGATAAACTGTTTTCTTGTGACATGAGCGATTGAACTAAAACAAGAAAAATAATTGTGTGACGATAAAAAGATTATTCGCCATTTCATAATTCTCTGCCGACAGATTCATCCTGCACGCCAAGAAAACGGCCTTCATCGTAGAGCACGATTTCATCATGGCAACCTACCTGGCTGATCGCGTCATTGTGTTCGAGGGCAATCCCTCTGTGGATGCTACGGCAAACAGGTTTGTGAATTGTTCATATGAAACGACTCCGTAAAGTATGTCGGGGTGTCTACATTTCCGGGAAAATCAGTGAATTATTTTACACTTATAAACACGGAAATGTCGGGGGAAAGTCAAGGAATTTAAACATGGACTTTCAGTTAGCACCCAGTATGTCTCGATGTCGACGTTTAGCATAACAAAGTGCGACAAACAAATAACGCAACTAGTTTGAGATTGGGAGAAGATTGACTAAGATATATTATTCTAAATAAGTGATAACGTTTATTCGTTGCCTTTGGATTCAAATATTCAACGTATAAGGGATTCGATTTGAAGATATTAGTGCATTTTAATTAAATTACGTAACGACAAGAAAAAAATGTGGTTTGAAATATGATATGTGTGCCATAGATTTATCCATGATAAGCCAGAAATAAATACTGCTTCTAAGCGTTCTACAAGAGTTATTAATCGATATGTTTCTATTTGTCGTGCAGCCCACAGTCCTTGCTGGCTGGCATGAACAAGTTCTTGGGCTCCCTGGCCATCACCTTCAGGAGGGATCCGCACAACTTCCGACCGCGCATCAACAAACTCAACTCCGTCAAGGTCAGGGTCATGATATGCCTAAATATTATCTTTGATGATATTTAAACGTTGATTTGATATTCGTTAGGCCCATATATGTTTAAAAAAGAATTGTTCTCAGTCTTTAAATATGACGTGTCGTTTGGTACAAGGTATGTAAGCCTAGCTAGAATCTTGTGATCGTTACTTGTAACTAGCTTTATATGATGGTTCGACAAAGCTTTGAATATTGAATAATTTATAGGACACTGTGTATTGCTAATCTATCATTATATAGCAATACATGTAGTTAAAAATGATAACGCTTTCAAAACACAATTTAGTATTCATAATCCATTCCATATCAAATGATTATTCGTTTTGCAGGATACGGAACAGAAAAGTTCGGGGCAGTTTTTCTTTTTAGAAGACTGAAGGCGGCCTAGTGGTCGCAACACTAGGCAATTTCAAACAACACCAATGGCCCCTGCATAGCTATGACACGCCCCTTACCCTGCCCATTATGCCATTGATTGACACATCATGTAAGAAACAACATCATATCCGGAACAACTCTAGTCTCAGCATCATCAGAAATCATGATTGTGTCAAGTTTTGGGTGGAGGAAATTATTATAAGATCTTGTGCGAATAAAGAAAAGATAAAGAATGAAGAGTGGCAATATCCAATGAACCAGGAAGTTCAAAATCCGGACACTACGTGTGATGAATGTTCCGATTCGGTGATAAACGACGATCGTATTATGATCAGATCCTGTATTGTGGATTCCAATGAAGCCGAAGGGCTGATGGAAGATTCAACTGGAGTTTTCAAATGCACCAGGACGCCCCTCAAAGCCCTGGACCAAGTCAAGTTGAAATCAAAGTCAGCTTCAAAGAAGCTTATCGCCCGAGTGATTTTCGAAAGGTTTCTTATGTGTATATATTATTTAATGAATCCCGTTCAAAACAAAGTGCTTAACATCTTATTATTTACACCACCTCTGCATTTTAGGTATGCTGTAGAGAGTGAGTGCTGTTATGATTATGTTCAAATAAAAGAACCAATTGCCAGCGATCCGAGTGTCATTGCTATGCACACCATTGTTGTACACAGGTGTTGCGATGTGAAAAAAGCTAGACGTCCAATATTTATCATAATATCCATGATTATTAAATCTCATCCATGAACAATGATGGTGTGCATAGCATGATACTTTGATCTCATATTCTAATCTAGGTAAAATACAAGTTTTTTAAACAAAACCCGGTTCCCAAGCTTAAGTTATTATAAATGGTCAAGTTGCCGCGATTAGGTTGTTGTTCTTGTTGCATTTATATCAGATAAGACTTTGGTCAACATATTTTGGTCATTTAAGTTTATTCTGAAATATAAGTGCTTACATAAAAGTTATTTATTTGAGTTAATTAGCTGTGATTTACTGTTGGTGTAAATCTTGTTTTATTAATTTGAGAAATGTTAATTGATTATGTCTTTCATGTATATTACAATTATTTTGAAAGTAAGATAATGCCGAAGTGATAAATCTCAGAAATATGATTTTCTTTGAAATACTCACTTACAATTAAGATGTGCCATTCCTTTGGTTCGTCCTTAAAGTTTTAATGTATCATGCAGGGGTTTACCTTGGCGGTCGCACGGTCGCGTATGCGACTAACTTTTGAGTCGGGCGACTAACTTTTTAGAGTTAGTCGCCCGACGCGCGACTAACTTTTGGGCTTATTTCGTATATTTTGCCGGGTTCAGTCGATTATTTATGCAGTTAATCTTGTCAATTTTCTTAAAAACTAATATTTCGCTTGCGCCTTCGGCGCATGAATTAAAATGTCAACTTTAATGATAAATCATACACATTATATACATTAACATCCTTCGACAATACCGTAATTACCGGTGTATAACCCGCACCGGTGTATAACCCGCACCCCATGAAAATCTAAAATTTTGTTTTGAAATCCGGTATATAACCCGCACCGGTGTATAACCCGCACCCGAGTGTTTTGTTTGTAAAATCGGTGTATAACCCGCGGGTTATACACCGGTAATTACGGTAAGTATCTCTTATAAGTATTAAGTTCGAAATTTCGTCTTAAATGGTTTACGTACATAGGAAATTATTGGGTTGCTATGAACACATTTTGTATTTGAAGGCTTGAACCGATTAATGTAATGGCGTCCTGTTATTTATTACATTTTTTTTCGCTAATTTTGATTTTGTTTTGGCTTCTATTAGGATGGCTTTACCAATTTAACATACTATGAATAGATTTCGTGATAGAGTCAATGAACACATTTCGCTCGCGCCGTTGGCGCTCGCATTCTAAAATCTTTTATCTCAAATCATAAATTCAACCAAATCAATGATTTTATTATAGACAGTGGGTCATGTATTGATTTGGTTATATTATGATAATTAAGTATAATTTACGTGCATCATGACTTAAAAAATCCGGGCGACTAACTTTTCGGTCGGGCGACTAACTTTTTGGAGTTAGTCGCCCGAGCGCGACCATCCGATTTCGGTTAAGGTAAAGCCCTGTATCATGTTATATGTATGATTATTGTTCATTTCGATGAAATAAACTTTTACCTCTCATTAAGCTTATTTGTTTGATTTCTTTGAATATCATTATGTAATTTTAATACACATGTACCAACTATTTTGATTTTTTATTTCGTTACTATATCTGTTATTCATAGTTTGAAATGAAAGTCGGTATATCAAAGCTCCCATACATACGAAGGTTCTTTTCCAGTATTGGCAATAAACATATCCAATCTAAACATATTTCACAATTTCAAAAATCCTTTGGCACAAATTCTTGGAAAAACTTTGGACGGTTTAGTGACAGGGCCTATAATAAGAGTCGCAGGGTACAGCGTGGTAGGCTGCTAACTTTTTATATTAATTTAAATTCATAGCAAAGTAATTCCTTAAATTAAATTTTGTTTTATAATAATTATCCCCCATGTAACGGAGGGTTATGGGTTTCAGCTTGTCCGTCCGTCGGTCCGCCTCAGAGTACCTCCCTTGTCCAGGCTGTATCTCTGCCACTATTCATTGGATTTTATTATCTTCCGTGAAACGGAGCGATATGGGTTGAGCTTGTCCGTCTGTCTGCCCGTCCGTCCCCCTTGTCAATTTAAATCAATATCTAATTTACATGGTTGAAGCATTTTTGAGGGCATTACTACCCGTTTATATAGTTCGCGATAATGCCCGGATGCTTAGTATATTTATAATTTTGGTAACAAAAATTAAAGATGGCTAACCGTAGCTAGGGCTTCCTTGAATTTATGCGTCCTCATACAAGAAAGCCTCCATAGTCTTACACCTATTTAACACCACCGATTTGCCTCAACTGCGACGCGACTGTCACCGACGCGGTGTGAACACCCTCCACGACGATCGCACGACCGTCGTGGAGTGTCGTGGACCCGTTTAGCCTCGATTCAACATGCTGAATCGTGGGCAATGCAAATCGGTGGTGTGAACACGGTTTTTACACCCCTACGACGCGACGCGATTCCCCTATATATTCTTACAAGTTAGGAAGAATGTATATAAGTTGATTGAAATATCTATAAGTTTATAGAATATTGAAATAGATATTCAAAACGATCTTTACACGATATATTTCTTTTCTTCTATAATAGTTCATATTCTTTCATTTATGCTTAACAGTATGAATATCAATATTAATGTTGATCACGGCTGGTTAAATATATACGGTTTATCAATCAATAGGCATATGTATCATTATAATGATAACATCACAATTTCAATAATATACACCTGACAATTTTAATTGAGGACTTTTTAAAGAACAAGAACTCAAAATGATGAGAAAAATTAAATAAAAATTATGAACATCGATGTGCATTTCCTGTAGTTTAAATGAATTAATAATTAAGAAAATATTACTTTTCTTCAAAATATTTGTTTCATGAATCAACTATATATCCTTTTTTTTTTAATTTAATTATTTAATTCCAATAAGTGTGTGCCTGAATAATTTTTCCCATTGAAAACAAATAAATAATATCTATTACACAACAATTCGCATTGTCTTTCGCGCCATGGTGGTAAACAATAATTAAATTTAATATGTCTGCGATTTGCCTCAAACAGCCGAAGACGAAGACAACTGTGTCTGGTCGCGACGTAGTTGAGGCGAATCGGCGGTGTGAAATAGCTATTATTTATATATCAGGGGCAAATACTTGTGATTTAACATTATTATTATTATTTAATATCATTATTATTATTATTTTAGTAT
>LQRL01143196.1:39283-49287 GCA_001703475.1 Hydroides elegans
ATGTACCCCTTACGTGATCCAGTGCGGGACTTTTTACGCAATGTGTATTTACAAACATAATCCTAGAGTAAAATAATTGTTTCGAAAAAAAACTTTGTTCTGTTCTGAAAAAGTTGCAAGCAAGGAAGAACTGCTACAAGAATAAACATTCACCCGAATAAATCGTTGAGTGCCTCTCCATTAGGATAGTATGAAGATTTTTTTCTGAGTAAAATATAAATTCTATGCACTTATTTAGCAGTTATCGAGACACAAACAGCCACATTGTATAAAAGGTATTTGTACAAATTATAGCTTGTAATCTTATATTTTTTTATATCCTTTCTCCCTATTTTGCACTTCTAAACCATATTATTGTTAATACAAACAGATAAACGCTAAAAAGTAAACATTCAAAACGAAGTATGTTATTTTGTAACGGGGTGTTGATGCGGTGCTTACGGTGCTATCGAAAACGAATACCACCGATTATTTATTTGCCGTTTTCAGCCCCGAAAAGTGCTCCCATTCCCAATATGGGGCATATTCAGAAAAGAGATAGATTCTTGTGAATTGGAATGTAATTGCAGCTAGACTCGTTTTATAAAGTTTTGTATTTATTATAACGAAAGGACATTCCATTTTTCAACAATCGTAAATAATCGGTGGTATTCGTTTTCGATAGCACAGTACTTTGTACTAAACGTCGTGGAGTGCCCTCCTTGTACTGTGTCGATGTGTTGATTGCGATATTACATATGACATAAGGATAGTATGAATCGTTTTTGTTTGAGTATAATATGAATTATATGCACTTATTTAGTGGTTATCGAGACAAATTGTTACTTTTAAGTTATTACGCATTATAATGGAGCTTGCAATGAATCTATTAATCTTTCAATACTTTGTATAATTATAAGTCAGTTGATTAATCGTCTTCTTACTTTTACCACAATCTATACTGTTCAACAGCCGGGATATCTAACAATTGACAATAATTCTCAACAGGGCGAACGGCATAACAAAAACAAAAATGTTATCAGGTAGATTCTTACATGTAAAATGTTTTTGTCGGTCTATATGTTAGGCGTTATATGTTGAGTTGGGTGTGTATGTGTACGAAAGGTTGAATGTTCCGCTTCTATAGCAAATTATTCTAGTACAATATATTATATATGGATAGGTGTAAAATACTATCGTGGAACATAAGAGGATGTCGCAACCTTGACAAACGCTTTGGGATATTTAAATATACTAAAAATTTAAAGTCATCGGTGTGTTTGCTACAAGAGACTCATGTACTGGAAGAGGATTTAGGGACATGGCAAACAAACTGGGATGAAGGGCAAATCTTTATCAACTTCGGCACATCTCGGAGTGCGGGTCAGGCATTTTTATTGAGTAAAAATATAACAGTTATTGAACATAGGTTGTTAATTAAAGGACGTCTACAAACTTTGAAATGTAATATAAATAATTGCGTCATAACAATAGCTAATATTTACGCTCCCAACTCGGCTAATGATCGGAAAACCTTTTTCGAGGTCCTTGTACAGATGTTGGTTTCATACGATTATGGAGACAGAATCATAATTAGAGGCGATTCTAATATAACTTTGGAGAAGGAAGACAAGTTTGGGGGGGGGACTTGAAAGTAAGTCAAAAAGTCGTAACGTACTCAAAGAAATGATAAAGACTTTCGATCTTATAGATATATGGCGAGAAAGAAACAAGGGTACAAAACGATTCACATGGGAACAACCATCGCCTTTAGTCAGATGCAGACTTGACTACTTTCTAATTCAAAACGAATACCAAAAGATAGCTACTTCAGCAAATATTATACCTGGTATTAAAAGTGATCATAAAATCATTGAGCTTACGCTCAACCTGAATGAAAAAAAGAGAGGTACTGGATTTTGGAAATTGAATTAAAGTATTTTAAAAGAAATGAATACACAAGAGAAATGGCTTTAATAATAAACAAGGTGTGGGATGATAGTACGGAAATGACAGACATGCGAGTGCGTTTTGACTGGTTAAAGTATAAAATAAAGGAGTATACAATTCAATATTGTAAGAAAAGAGCAAAAACTAAACGACAAAAAGAGACAGAAATTAGGAAAGAGTTAGAACATTTGGTTACTAAAATCTTTAACCTTAAAGCTTCATATGAAGAAATTGTGCGATACGATTGACTCAAAACTGAAGTAGAAAAAAATAATAGAAGAAAAGTCAAGAGAGGCGTGGGTTAGGTCAAGAGTGGAATTTGCTGAAAAAAAAGAAAAAAAGCAATGCCTACTTTTTTAACAAAGCTAAAGACTCGTTTGTAAAGAAAAAAATTACAGCATTAGACATTGAGGGGAAAAACGTTCCCGATTTGAATGACATAATGATGCACTTGAAAAAAAAAACTTTTATTCAAAATTATATACTTCTACAGTAGAAACTGACTTGATACGGGACAAACTTCTTAATATCCATACATGTTCATCTATTATAGAAGACTATAAGCAAAAGTGCGACGAAGATGTAACAATTGAGGAGTGTTGGTTGACTCTGAAAGATTTCAAACCAAATACATCCCCGGGATGTGATGGGCTAACAAGTGAATTTTATCAAACCTTCTGGAATGAAATCGGTCCTAAAACAGTAGCTACTCTCAATACATGTAGACGAACCGGCCATCTCTCCCAGTCCCAAAGACATGGGGTTATTACTTTGCTTGAAAAACGTGGTAAAGACCCTAGTAAAATAAAGAATTGGAGACCAGTGTCATTATGAAATGTTGATTACAAGATACTTACTAAAACTTTAGCTAGAAGGATGGCAAATGTGCTTCCTCAAATTATCCATGACGATCAGTCAGGTTTTTTTTTAAAGGTAGATATATTGGGGAAGGGGTACGCTTTATAGGAGATTTGATTGAATCATATGACACAGATAATAAACAGGGTATTATTCTACAGTTAGATTTTGAAAAGGCTTTTGATTCAGTAGAATGGAACTTTTTGATTGCTACATTAGAAAAATGCGGTTTCGGTCAAGGATTTATCTCCCGGGTATAATGCTGTTATACAGATATATTTTGTTGTGTTATGAATAATGGGTATAGCTCATACTGGTTTCAATTATCTCGAGGCGTGCGTCAAGGTTGTTCTCTTAGTGTTTATCTGTTCCTCTTATGTGTCGAAACTATGGCATGTATGGTTAGAGAAAATAACGATATTTTAGGACTCATGGTGAATAATAACGAACACAAACTTAAACAATTTGCAAAATTTGAAAAATGAAGTGTCTGTTCACTGTCTTATTTTGACCATTAATGTATTTTCACATATATCTAAATATAAAAATAACGATATTTTAGGACTCATGGTGAATAATAACGAACACAAACTTAAACAATTTGCAAAATTTGAAAAATTTGAAAAATGAAGTGTCTGTTCACTGTCTTATTTTGACAATTAATGTATTTTCACAAATGTCTGGTCTTAAACTCAACCTTAAAAAGTATCTTTTATTCTATCTTGGTCTTTGGAGAAATAGAAATACAACGATAATGAATATGGGCGTAGCGCATGATGTATTTGATATGTTAGGTATATGTGTCGGCGGAGATCGTGTTAAAAAGCGCAGTTAACTTTACAAACAAAATAAATAAGATGGCGAAAAAAAATCAAATTTGGTCACAACAGAATCTTACTTTAGTAGGTAGAAATCTGGTTTCAAAAACATTCAGGACATCAAATTTGATTTACTCCTAAATCACTATCAGAGTATGAAACGTCACATATAAAGAACTCTCAATCGGTACCTTATAATTTCATTTGGAAACATAAACCCGCTAAAGTCAAGCACTCAACAATGATCTCAGAACAATTTAGCTTTAGAATAGTCGATATTGAATCTTAAGCAAAATCACTTAGAATGTCATGGATTTATCGAATATCAAAAACCACAGGATGGGGTGACATATCGCAAAAAATATTTTGATGAATTTGGAGGGATTTATTTCATATTAAGATGTTTTTATGATATACAGTACTTGCCCGAAATTCCAAAGTTTTTCATGGATATATTAACGAATGCCAAAGAAATTTTCTTTGTCTCAAAATCTATATTGTATATACATGACCTTTTAAACGATACGGGTGCATGGTTATCATTTGACCAATTTTGAATAAAGTATAATATCAGGACCAACTTTTTAAGGTACTTGGGAATTATAAATTTAGTTAAAAATGCAGTAGATAAAGACTCTGATCTTCAAAGCTTAATACGGGAAAACAAACTGAATATCAATTTCTTTTCCGACATTTTCTGTCTTAAGGATGGAAAAGCTCTGAATATAAGTAAATATATATAATTATATCGAAATTCATGATTCATAGCCTTCCAATTCAAAATTATTCATAATATTGTTAACTGCGCTTCAAATCTAAAAAAAAATGGGGAATCCGTGAATCAAACCTGTGTATTTATTATAAAAAGATACAATTTTAATGTAGAAGATACATTAGTTCATGCTTTGGTTGAATGCCAGACAACAAAGATGTGGTTAAAAACTGTATATTCTGCGCTAAACCTCAGGACTTTTCAAGGATTGAGTAGGAACGAGTTTTTATTTTGAACGAATGTTAAGGCAGTAAATATGTTGTGTGTTATCGTTAAGATGTATATATGTGAAACGAGAGGTCAAGAGAAACAATATTTGATTGAAACAATATTAAAACGAATATTTATATCTATTATAGCCGAGAAAAACTTACTATCTGAAAAATACTTCTATAAAATGGAAAAAACCATAACACACTTGTGAAATCTAGTTGCAAATATCTATCAATCAATAAGCCATAGTAGTATTATTAAGATATTGTTTCTATGTAAGTCGATGAAAGTTGTCATTTTATACTGAATACTAAAAATACAAAAAAATAATTGAAATATAAATGTAAGGCTGTGGTTATATTTGCATTTTTGATCGTGTTTTTTCGTTTTCTTAGTATTCCTTATGGGAAACTGCGTTTTAAAATCGGAACATTGGACAACGCTAAAAATTATGCGTATAAAAATCAAATGTAAACACGGCCTAAGAATTCTATCGACTATTAAGGCATTAAATTATGATAAATATCCGATGAGTTTGGGACTGAACGACTTTGACGGGCACGGGAGTTTAGGCGATACTTATTGTGATTGACTAAATATGTGATTTACGCAAAAAAGAAAGACATTCAAGATCTCGTTAAACTTAAAATGGCATCGATTCACGAATTCATGAATTAATATTGTTTATTGCACTCGCAGTTTCAAATAAGGATGTATCCTTTGCACCCCATCCCTATCCGCTGCAAGATGTCTTTCACATTCAGGAATGACCTAGTCCAGGAGAATAGTATTTCGTTCAAATCTAACACGGACGATCACTTTGATAACTTACCTCGCACGCTTTATACTAGAGAACTATTCGAGATTCATGATTCATATGAGCAAAACTCGTGTACAATTATAGACGAATTTGGGGTCTATAGATAAAGTCAAGATGTCATCTTAAAATAAACAAAAGACCATACCCCTTAGGAGTTAATGGACGGTTTGTACCTGCTTACTTTAATGCTTCCTCATATATGTGTACCGATCAACTCTTCTACATATGAACCTTACATAGAAATGCTATCTGTATAATGTATGAATATTATGTTGAACTTGTTGCAGATCCAATCATGAGTCGAGGCGGCGGTAAACAAAGCATAAATCTGCCTAGTAATGTAGATAAAGACACAGCCCATCAATACAGTGCGAACTCATTCAAACTTCATAGGTAAATTTATACGCTGCATAAAGAAGCGATGTTTATATACGCTCTATATAGTCATTTCAAGTTAAGAAAAACCCAGATGATGGGAAAAAATATTTAAAAAAATAGTTTAAAACCTCACTATGTTGGAAAATTGAAGATTATTTAATAAGGCTGTTCAAATATTGATTTCATTTATTGTGCATCACGGTTTTGACAAACTTCTTAATAATATATGTAAATCATATCGACCTCGTGAAAGATAAATCACACTTGCAAGATATTAGTAAAGCTGATTTAGCCTGTATTTGAATCAAACTAAGTTTGAAGCAACTTTTATTTGTAGATTGCCGATACCCAGGCCAGGTGAAGTATTAGGGCTTGTTGGTACAAACGGTATTGGAAAATCAACTGCACTTGAAATATTGGCAGGCAAGGTTAAACCAAACCTTGGACGATTCAGCGTATGTATAACATGCGGAAAATTCTCTTTGTAAATATTCCCCACTCATAATAACTGATTGATTATGATGTAATATGTTTTTAAACGCAAACTCAATAACCAGTAATACTGTTTTTTCTAATTTATCATTGCGTTTGCGCGTTTATTGACTAATTTTTGTAACCATCTTAACAGGAACCCCCAGAGTGGACTGATATTTTGACCTATTTCCATGGTTCTGAACTGCAAAACTACTTTACCAAACTGCTCGAAGATGACATCAAAGCCATCGTCAAGCCCCAGTACGTCGACCAGATCCCGAAAACCGTGAAGGTATCCATGTAACCTTTGATACATCCGCTTTGGAAGAAGTTCAAAACCGCTTTGATGAAACCCTGAAAAATCATGGAAATGATTAAATTAAATTTTCACAGACCTCAAACCAATTTACTTGCTATCGTCGTGAACATTCACTCTCAACTCGCGAGTTTGACCATCAGACAGTGTTTTAGTCATTGTTTGTTTTCAAAAAATAAACCTTTTATAACGCTTCATAATCTAATTAACCTTGTTCGCATTGTCAACCGAGGTATTATGTCATGTTCTTAGGGAACCGTGCGAGTGTTGCTAAACCAGAAAGACGAAGTAAATAGCCTGGCCAAAGTGTGTGATGATCTTGATTTATCGAATGTGATTGGCAAGGAGATCGGCGTGCTTAGTGGAGGAGAATTACAGCGCTTCGCAATCGCTATGGTGTGCCTCCAAAACGCCGACATGTAAGTCTATTTTGGAAAGTGAGTATATCAAGACGCTGTCTGATCTGGCAGTCTGTAATGCAGGCAAGATATTTGTGATTGCCAATGTGAATATATAAAATCAGAAAGGAAAATCGTGGCAAGTGTGTGTTGAGTAATGAGCCACCAAGCATGATGAACATTGTACAACTGCCGCTTACATTGCAACATAATTCACATAATTGAGGCTCCCTTCTCATTAAACACACATTAGAAAAATCCAATTATTTTCTTTGGTATATTTCACAGCTTCATGTTCGACGAGCCGTCCAGTTATTTGGATGTAAAACAAAGGTTGAAAGCGGCTTTGGCCATTCGCGAGTTGCTGTCAGAGGAGAAATTCGTCATTGTCGTTGAGCACGATTTGGCCGTGCTGGATTATTTATCCGACTTTGTGTGCTGCTTGTACGGCCGACCTGGTGCATATGGTGTTGTGACTATGCCTTTCAGCGTGCGCGAAGGTGTGTATCATGTTCTGCGAAATTTGTCTGTGAATGGGCGGCTCAATATCTATTATGTATGACTACTTAAGTGTAAATCGAAATTCGGCCAGAGTGTTTGGTCTTTCCAATAAAGCATAATAACTGCAGGTTCAATCTTTTCCACCTCAATTTGTATTAGTTGCATTGTGTTTCGATTTTACAAGTAACACGGTATATGAATAATGAAACATTTTATCATCAAGGAGTCTTGTTGTCTTGAAATTACAAGGTTAAAGTGTTTTTTGCAGGCATCAACATCTTCCTGGACGGTTTCGTGCCAACGGAGAACTTGCGGTTCCGTGAGAGTTCATTTGTCGAAACGGCAGTGGAAGACGAAATTAGACGCATGGCTCGCTATGAGTATCCCGCCATAAAAAAGGAATTAGGTATGTGCATATGCCATATGTAAATATGATACATGTGGTATCTCCATCCTACCTATTTGTGATCATCGCTTGAGTATGCTATAGGTGGATTCGCTTAACAGTGATTAATGACTGAAACATGATTCATGACAAATACTTGAATGAACCTTTGGATCGAACGCAAATGAATGGCACCCCGCGACATAATTTTCAAAAAGTTGTTAAATCAACTTTAAACAGTAAAACAATTCCAAAGAAAAACAAAATAATGGTTTTTGAATATTTAAATTGTGCAAAAAGGTGTTCCTTTTTCCAAGCCAGCTGGTCTGTTTCTCCTTTTATAGCTAGCTTGGAACAGACAAGGAACACATTTTGTGAAAATTAAAATGTTGAATATAACCAAATTACCTATCATATCTTGCAAATTATAGTTTATTGGACATTTCCAAGCAAGTTTAACCATTATCATAATAATTATTCTCCATTCTTGCTGTGAAAATTAGATAACTATCAAAAAGGTGTTCCTCAAACTGCTCAAATCTCCAAGCTAGAACGATTTTCCTCAAAATTTCCAAGCCAGCTGGAAATTGGTGGTGAACAGCTTTTTGGGGAACAGCACGTGAGGTGCTCTTCGATCATGTAACTATTCGATTTCCTAAAACCATGCTGTTTATATCTTATTGATTAGTTTCATCGTTTTCATTTCGGATAACGGATTTTTGTAAAAAAAAAAAAAACGCTTCAACTGTGTCCGTTAGCACTTTATTTTATAAAATAATGAATGGATGTGTTACAAAGTTATTGTTCCTTATCGATTGCATGGTATAGAGTTTTATCTAAACCATACAAAATTTTCTAACAAATCACTTATTTCTCGAATAACTTTTTTATTATTTATTCTTTTTTAAAACTGTAAACGCAGTATTTTTTCTTGATTTTTGCCACACATGTCCATCACTTTTGTTTAATTCTACGAATTTTTTATCAACACTTAATGAACAAAACACATGTTATTTTGCCATATTTCTTTACACATAGATTCTACCGCCTGCAATGGTTCTATCTAGATTGTTAAACAGCACAAACAAAACACATTATGCGGGGTCAACTCAACATTTGATATGAATAAGGGATGTATACAATATTATCATTTAGATCTGGGAAAATGTTATATCAAAAATAACTTGCTTTACATTAATTGTAATATATTTTGAAAAATATCATATTGAGCATTTTATTATGGATATATTTCTCGATGTTATTCAGCTTGTTATGTCAAATATCGGGCGAGGAATGATCCTTTGGACAAGTTGTGGATCTAATCAACAGTCTGTTCAGTTAAACAGACATATGAGTCCAATTTGACATACCGTCTTCGCTTGCTAGTTGTTTCATTGCTAAATATAGATGCATGTAGTATACTTATCAATCAATCTCACGTTGCTAGGCAACGCTTTATATGTTAAAGATAGATCCAAAAGGAGGCTATTAAATGCAGTGTTTTTATAAGCTTGGTATAGGGTAAAATTTAACAGATTTAGTGAGGGCGATAACGCGGATAACGATCGGTATATGGAGAGCAATGATGACGAGGATAGTAACATGTAGTTTGTTATAAGTGCCTTGACTATTTGTTGGCGAAACGGTCCCTAAGACGCCCACAAATAAATACACCTTTGAATTATTTGCAATGGTGAATGTTTGTTTTCATTCGACAAGGGGTTATTCATGTTACCCTATCAAATTTATCTTTGAACTGTTTGGTATTTTATTGGTTCTCATGATTCGCTATTTCAAACTGTGAAGATCCCTCTGCAGATTTGCCTTTGTATCCTATATTATCGACTGGTATTTTAACTACATGTATGTAACATAAATTTAAGATATTATTATGCTAATAATATGATGTGTGGCATTTTTATAGAACAGAATGACGTATTTTCATATCAATGCGAACAATAAATGCAATTTTATTCGTTCATTGGCTTTTTTTGTTATGGCATCTTAAGAACAATAATACGACACCCTCGATAGATGCAAAAATCTATTAAATCAAAAACATATTGAAACAAGATTATATTATACTCGTAGAGTATATGACTCTGCTATATTTTCATCATGAGAAATTCAATCCTTATTTAA
>LQRL01143199.1:24739-37051 GCA_001703475.1 Hydroides elegans
CACTTTAACACAAGCTCAATATGATCACCTCATTATGGATTGTGCTTTTGATGACGATCAAACTATTGTGGTCGTCAAAGTGGACTTTGCCAATTTCCGCCAATGTGGTCCTTTATATACTCAAAAGTCTATTTAGCCCATTCCGAATGACCATATACCATATGCTATCGGTAAGACAGGTCGTATGGCGTGTGATATATACACGACCAAACCTGCCGCAAGCAGAATGGTTGGTCATGGGGAGGCTCTTTGGTTGGGTGATGGAATCCAACGATGGGTACGTGCATATTTCTAATTGAGGCATGCATTATGACTTTAAATTATTGATTGTTATGTCTGGTGATCTTATTGACTGCTTGGATCACAGCTGTTACACACCTGGTCGAATAGCTCAGTCGGTTGTGTATCGGCTTCATGATCCAAAGATCGTGGGTTCGATCCTGGATTCAACTAAAAAATATTTTTCCTTGAGAAAATGCCAAAAACAATATTCTCATATATGGTGCCTATAGAAGACAGCCATATCTTATCTGAAAGCCTTTGATTTGATATAAATGGTTGTGTCACAATGTACTCATACATATTATGTGTATGTTCATTCATACCGCATACGGGCCTGTAACTTAGCTGTATAGCATCGAACTCATAGTCATAAGGTCGTGTGTTCAAATCCCAGCTTGTACCACTGATTCCATTATAATAATGGTATAATGATATAAACATAAATATTCTATTAATTGTTGTTTATACGGAAATGGTGAAACAAATGGATAAAATATGACTTTTATACCAGCTTTTGCATTAACACTAACCTGTTGAGTGACATTAAGACAATTAACAATAGCGCCTTTGCTAGTACTTAAAAAACTCAAGGCTAAGGTAAAACTAAAGCTGGGTCATTGTCCTTGACAATCTTGTTGTGTTTGTATTCGTGTTAAAGAGTGAAAAATGAGGATTTCAAAGATTTTGTTGAAACCAAGCTTACATTATTCAAATCCTAATATGTTTCTTTGATTTTTTTTCTTATAGAATAGAGGAAACTACTCATTTGAAGAAATTGAAACGGAGCACCCTTCGCTTTTGGCGTTTCAGTGTTAGGCCCCCTATATATGTTAGATATCATAAATCCAAGTTAAGCATATCTATGAGAATCCTAACATGCTTCGTTTTTATCTTAAGTAAAATAAAAGAAAAAACCGAATCAATCATTCGCCTGAAACATCCTAAACTTATGTCTAGGCCTTATGGCTAGATAAGTTGTTTATTCCCGGCACCTCTTAATCGTAAGCAAAACCTCAAATGCATTTTGGCTTACGAGTGAAACGGAGGCGGAAAAGGCCCGGTCTGTTGCAAAAGAGAAGGAAGAAAAGAATGCTGCTATTGCGAAGAAAATGCAAGAACATAATAACAAAAAAAAACACAAAGAGAAAAAAAACTAGCGGAGATTCAAAGAAAAATTGGCGCAAAGAAGAACGCCGAACTCCGAAATCTTGCCCTTAATGATGTCAAGTAAGCCGCGATGATTCAAAAATTGAAACGCAGAGTGTGCAATACGTGTGCCTCTTCAAGTTAATTTTGATCAAATAGCCTTCTGAATGTGACTTAGTCTTAAGAGTCTTTCAATTAAAACTAAGATAGGGGCGCTCCGCAATGTCTACTTTACGATTCTAAGCACATGTTTGTACTTCAAATGTAAGATGTTCGTGCATATGGGCGCTGCTGCCTTAGAAACCTTACAAACATATATAGCACATAGATTTAATCAGTTTGGGGAACACATATTTAATAATATCATGTGTTCGTAAAGAGTATTGAGACAATTAAATTAAAGATTGATTGAGAGTGTTGGCTAGAAAAGGAGAAACTAACAGCCTACCTGGCTTTTGTTGTTTCGTATGTTTAACATCATAAGACATAAGCATACATTTTTGTACATAGAATTAGACGAGCTTTAGATAACATCAAGAATACATATGCTAAATCTATATGCCGCAGACAAGTACATTTGTTACAAAGTAAACAACCAAAGTTTTGAACTATTATTGGTGAATCACTCCAACCGATGTCACCATTTGAAGAGCATATAACGTATGAGACGAGAAGGCTAGGAACACCTTTTTGAAATGCATGTATGTTCAAAAATATGGGATGGACAGGGTTGGGTTGAAGGATCCACGTAGGATCTGATTATTTAACCTTTGGCCATCCGAATCATCATCTTGACATATGAAAGTCACCCATAGGAGTCATCGTGTATCAATAGGTGTTACTTTAATTTGATATCAAAATTAAATGAGTCCATATCAAATTTATACTTTGCATGTAATAGCATACTTTTAAATGAAATACGTTGTTCAATACAGTTTTTAAAAGTCATTAATAATTATCAATAATTTTAAAGTGATCACATATTGTAATTATATGACCATCAGTAACATCAGTTACATCTAAATCCATAAACCTTAAATTGTTTAGAAAAAGTAAAGGAAAATAAAGAGTTTAAATTTAACTGAATCTGTAAAAAATGAAAGAAAATAATATTTTAGTATTTTGTCGAAATTTCATTTCAATTGCTTCTTACTATAAAAATTATACTGTGATTAGTTAAGATATATTTTGCCTATTTCCATTTTTTCAAAAGTGCAAATGCTGTTTTGTGTTTCATTAAAATGAATATCAAATATAAAAGTGATCAATATATAGTGCATTAGTTATGCATATACTTCTTCATTTCATAGACATTTAGCGTATATTGTTTTTAGCGTATATTGTTTTTGTCAAATTGCTTTTGGGTTGGTTCCAAATTTAACTAATTATTGTAAAACCGTATCTTGGAAATCGTAGCAGCAATTATTCCTTCGGGTGTAAGAACAGTCAAAACTATTCGTTATGTATTTCTTATGGAACACCAACAGAACCGAGCGTTTATGTAGCTTTCTGAGCTACAAATGCTGCCAGTACCTTATGAACTATAAGATACTGGCACGGTAGGTATTTGACAAAATACCGTTCTAGATTTTTGTTTTATTATTTGCAAATATTGAAACTTATGTTGTCGAAAGCTACGTTACATATTTCGCTGAAAATCACTACTATATAAGGTATATGCATTTTGTTTAAAACATGTTTATTTCATATGAATATGAATATGCGCAAAACATTGACATATATACATTATATTTTGATACTTATATTAGAATAAAGCATAAGATTTTTCACAAGAAATTGAACAAATGGTTATTCAAGCTGAAATTTTATACGAATTAATTCGGTAAATATTTTGTTCTGTAAACTGGGATATTACAAATGCTTATTAAGCAATGATAAGATTTAGATATAATTGAAATGTATCGTTGCATATGTCACAATTATCAATCATGTATCAATTATTCAAGTAATATTGAATGCAATCTGAGTGGCACACTTATGATAATTCTGATATATCTCATTGTTTTAAATATCACAGAAGCTTGAATGAATATTACAAACCTACATGTTATTGTTTGACAATGATGTGATTTGAAGCATAATAATTGTCTTAAAAGCCTCCTGAAAATATTTTTATTTTGATTGCAAAATTCCTCTGTACAATAGCTCATTATGGCAAATATACCATGGCGAATTCCAATTAGGATTTCTCTGTAAATAAATAAAATATTGATATGCAAACATTAACTTACTATATTCATATTATTTATAAAATTAATTACTTGCGGACGCTTTTGCATGGTTTAACACTAAATTAGACCGAGCTATCATAAATTTTAAGAAAGGATATCATCGTCAATATTGATATTGCGTCGCATATAAGTTATGTTGCTTTCAATTTAACAACTGCCATTTGAAATATGATTAATGTTATAAACAATTATATTGCACGATGATATAATTATTGTCATGTATAATAGGAACACAAAAAGACAAATCCCTTTTATCTTCCCGCTATTTACCTATGTCAAAGCTCATATTGCATCATTTACAACTTCAAGGCAGAGAAGTGATCCCAATCTCAATCCATGGTCTTTGTACTTTTGCATAATCTTTTCAATAGCTGTCAAATTAAGAAAAACATAAGATTGAATATACACTATATTGAAATTTTGAATTTCCTTTACTTTTATTTCTAACAACGTTAGGCCTTGTGAATCAATGAAAACAAATATTAATATGGTAAATTTGACATAGATCTAATCATATTTGCATTTGTACATAAAATGCAATAGAGACAGATATGGGATCGTATCATCCTTACTCCTATCATCTTTGAATGAGATAAGTGCAGCTCCTGAAACCAATTTGATTTGCTCAATCGGACCGCCGCCACTTTTGTGTTCGTTTTCAAAATATGACTGCAACTCATCTTCTGCAATATAACTCCTAATGCCGGTAACTTTTAGTTGTAATTTGTGTGTATCGGCTTGATTTAGGCGAACTTGTAATTGACGACCCCTTACGAGTAGTTTATCTTTTTTTGCTACGCTTGCAGCATCTAAAGAAGTTAAACATGTAATAAAAACAAGATGTGTAGATCTTAACCTAATTCATATGTTTGATTATATTTGATACACCGATAAGTAAAATTAGTAAAATACAAAGTCTGCAAAATAAATGTAATAAAAAATAATAAGCTATAATTTAAGAATATAATATAACATTAATCTTATAATATGCAAGATACCTGTGCTGCTTAAAAATGTTATGACTGCAGTGCCCATTTGTTCATCTCGTCGTATGTGTGTCACTGGTCCCCCGTCGTTGTGTTTACTTTGGAAGAGCCATTTCAGTATATCGTTGTCAATGTGCTTGTCAACTCCAGATACTAAAACCTCGCATGTTGCTTGGTTCATGGAGGCACGGGCTCGTTCTGCAGTATGGCCATAATCAACGCTCTAAAGAACATGGGCAACAACGTAAGTGTAACTTGGAATTTATTAATTATTGCAATTTTCAATTTACGTAATAGTGATTTTTTGAGTAGCATTCTATAAATGTTTTAGCCGAAGTACATTTATGATATAGTGCTATGTTTTCTGAATAAAATAATAGTTATGACATCAATTGACCTGGTGTGGTGTTGCCTTACCATTCTAATCTCGGCAAGAAGTTTCTTTTCCTTCTGCTTTTGATTTGACATTGCAACATCAATGGCATGTCTCTCTTCAGACATAGTCATAATTGAGTCGATATGCTGATTTAACTGTTTAGATTGTAAAGAGAGCATTTCAATCGCTTTCTCTTTTCCACTAAGGTCCTCTTGTAATTTTTTTACTTCTTCTGTCTGACTCTCATTAACCAAATGAAGCCCAACATTTTCTGCCTCAACTTTCTCCTTATCTGCCGCATACTTCGTTAAACTTGTTTTTATTTCGGCATTCTCCACTTTCAGAGCTTGAATATCTTCGTTAACACGTATTTCCGAGGATATTTGATCCACTATTTTTATAAAATAGTTTTAATTTGATCGGATTTAAAATGCAAGTTAATAGAGAATGCATCCATAATTTCTGCGTCATACACCATAAAACTGTATTTTAAACCAAATTTCTTATAAAGTTATGAAAACTACTAGAACTACTGATTATACCTGACATCTCTTCCTCAACTTCTGTCACTTGTTTGCGATGGATTGGTTTGAACTTTGTCATATTTGAGATAATTCTTTTAACTCTTCGCATGGCTAAACAATCATCATCACAAACTTCGACCACTGTTGGGAATGGGTGATTTTCTTTGTGATGCCCGATCATTTCCTGACCAATGCTGACATAGTGTTTTTGCTGTTTTGCTTCAACTGCAAGAACATGCCGAATGACATTTTGATTATAAATTGGTTTGTCTTGACACGCACTGAATAATAGTGTATTAACCAAATGTCAAGATATAGCAGACTAATAGCTGTCTACTGAATACCTCACTATACATAATTTCATACAATGCATACAAGTAAATTGATCGACTGAGTCTTAAATATATATTAAATAATATTAAATATCAAACCAGCATTCATTATAGTTAATTTAATATGTCTTGGGATTTTACATACCAGATCGTGGCAGTAGTTCTATACCAGGTCCACTTTCGAGTACAACTAACTGGACAAGACCAAGAGCAAATGTATCAACCGATGCGTCATATTTGACACCACCTTTGAACTCGGCAGAAAACTCCGGCGCCATGTAATACTGTGACCCGCAGGTTGTTGTCATATACTGACCCTCATGAAAGGCCTTTGATAAAGCTTGCTCCTGGTCACACAACTTAGATAAGCCAAAGTCGGTCAGTTTAACTACGTCGTCGCCTCCCTCACGTTTCATCATTATGTTTTCTAATTTAATGTCTCTGTGAATAACTGGTGGGTCCTGTCGGTGCATAAACGCAACTGAACTAGCTGACTGCAACATCAGTTTGACTTTAGCCAAAAGGTCTAATGCTGGACTCTTTGATAAGTATTCTTTCAAAGTACCAAGGTCGCAGTATTCCAGAAATATCCAACAAGCACTTTGCTTAATAAAGTGATCTAGGACTTTTACAATGTTTTGATGATCCTGCAGATTTTGCAGTATTTGCAGTTCACGATCAGCCATTTCAGACATATAGTCATTCTTGCGTCCACCATCCATGATAAAGAGTTGTTTTGCGGCGCATTTTGTCTTGGTTATTCGATGCACAGCTTCATGTACAGTTCCGAATGTCCCGCGGCCTATTATCGGACTATACGTCACGATGAATTCGCCGATATTTCCTGTAATATTTTCCTCTTCCATTTCTGAAGTAGAAGAGTTGTATTTGATCAATATAGGTTTTAATAATATTTAGTCAGGAAACATTACATGATAAAAAAAGACTTTCATTAAGAAGGTAATCATATATTTATTGCTAAAACATTTTTGACAATTTGGTAAGCTTTTCAATGCTAACATAACGAAATCTAAAACCACCAAAAAATATGGACGTCTATGTTGTGTTCGTTTAACATTTACTAAGATAAAAAGTGTCTTTAAACAAGATATATAGGTTATCAATTTATTCAAACATTTTTGAATTAATGTAATATAAATATGAACCGAAAATAAAATTTCCCTTTTGAATTGTTCACTGTTGTATGAGATGAAATGCTGGTCTGTTCGCTTTTTAGGTCTGGTTTGTTCAATTGCTTAAATGCGAAAGAAATTAATAAACAACTATTTACATCGGAAATGTTATTCTATAGGGTAATCTTTTTTGCTACGTTTTAATGATTGATGTATAATCAATAATTGTTTATTATAATACAAATATGTATTTGATTAATAAATACTTTTAGAGGTGTCACATCTTAACATAACCATAAATAAATAACTAAAATAAGGTTTACAAACCATAAAAAATGGTTAGAAATCAATTTAATAATCAATTATTGAAAATATTAGTTAATGATATGAGATAATAATTTTGACTTTTTATTGTAATAATAACAAGACGGCAAAATATATATTTATTATAAATTAAACATAAAACATATTTTAGTTACGGTTATACAAGCTGCTTCTGTTCTTTCGTTTTCCAGCTTGTCTTTGCAGTATTTCTCATAGAATCTGGTAAGACAACGTCTCATAACAAGGTTGTATATAGTTCCATGTATGTTCACACTGTGTTCTTTTTTCTCCAATACTCTATGTAAATCTATCAAAATATTATGCAACAGCATAAATAATTGACCAGTTATTATGCATTGTTAATATATTTTGTAGTAGTGACATCAATTATCTGGCTAATTTAATCCATTTTATTTGCACCATTGTGTATAAATAAATAAAACTTTCCATTAAAGATAAAGCAAGCATCATTTACAAATAATTATTAGTATATTATAGCACTTAATTACGTAAAACGATTCCTATTTCAACGCCTCTCAACTCTCGTTTATAGGCCATGGCACAGAATGCCCAAAATGAATCATAGTGAGACTACATGTTGTCATTTTGTTGATCAATAAAAAATAGCTTTCAAATACAACTAACGTGTTCGTTGAGAAGTAATGCAGTACGAGTTTCGATAGGTTTGACCAATACGGTCAAAATATTATATTATTTAGTGACAGGGACTAATTATAGGATTGGGACACTGTGTTACAGGATGTATTAAACGTAGATATGCAAAGTTAAACACTATAGCCTTGTATTCATAGGGCCTACAATTACACCCTTCAGATTAAAGTTTATATCAATATCAAACCGTAAATGCATATTTTCCTATTCATTTCTAATTAATAAATTAGCTAAATGGTTTATGAATGAATGCAAAGTTATAGCTTTAACTTTACGTATCTGCGTGTTATAATGCTATTACTCATATCCTTTCTCAATTTCTCTTGGAATTAATAACTTATTTATTTAGCGATTGCTTCTTTATCTTGAACAGTATATCAGAAAATAGCATCTTATATCAGTACTTTATTGTACATTAATCACACTTCTGTTAAGGATAGTAATAGAGATTATGGGAAAAGTTTTACTTGTTCGAACTATACTTAAAACCAAATATGCACCATTTTGGCTATTGACACGTTATGGAAAATAATACTTAAAAGTTCTTCCATGACTGGTCGAAAATGTAAGTAAAATGCTAGATATTATCAAAACAAAACTTTATTTTTATTACATATATGTTTATACCTATACACTCAATTCAATTAAACAAAACTAAAATAATAAAATACATATTTGTTAACTAGTACCTTCATTCCTTAAGAATACAATCAAACATTCTTTTCTACTGACAGAAGGTACAATTCCTGGAAATGAATTCGATTTGCGAAGCTCTCCGCCCCCGCTCTTTGATTTATCCTCAAAGTAACCAACCAATTCATGAATGGATAAATCTAGATTGTCTGCAGGAAACCCTTTTATAACCAAAGTATTCGGATGCCAATCCGTATCCATTGCAATAAAATATTTATTCAAATAAGTAATACACAACAATTATGTTGTGGAAAGATTTGTTAAATAGATATTATTTATACACACTAATCTACATATCTATAAAGATAGAAATATCAGCAACAATAATATTACTGTTTTTATTTCCTTCTGCACTTTTTGCAAATCATGTTGTTTCAGTCAATGTCCAGCAAAATCCGTCACTTTTAAGTATCCTAGTATCTTTTACTTGATAAGGATATGTGTTTGTTGTAATAATGGTACGAACAAGTATACATGTGTCAATTGTTTAATAAAGCTATGTTTGCTTACAATTTGAACACTTAGTACTATTGATAAAAAGACATATTTGGCGTGTAAACGGTAAAATCTAATACACAAGTAGCTTTATATAGCTTCCTAAATGATCAATATAATCGTTGCATAATAGACAAGACATTGAACCATACACTTAATTGACGAGATCTTAGAAACGTTTGAATCATATAAATATATCTTTACAACGCCCTATTACAGTGTTTGTGGAATAGTATAAACATATTGTGCAGACATAAATATAGATAAACACGGCTCTCAATACGTTTAGCTATTGTATTTGATATTTGTTTTGCATTTTTTTCTTTGCAACGGTGCATGGCATGGCAGAAGAGACGACCTTGTTCAAACAAAACTAATGCATAGGAAAGAGTCCTGACTGGAATATTTATTTATAGGATATCCCATCTCTGATAACTATGGTATAATGATAAATATACTGATCTGTATTTTTTTTCATTTGGAGAATGCTATTCATCACTTATTTGTTTGAAAGAGACTTTGGTTTTTATTCTTACATTGTTATTTATTCTTACTCTTTTATTCTTACATTGCTACATCGACGTAAACAAATTAATTTAATATGCACGGTATTTCACAAAATATGGTATATACTAACCCGCACAAAAGGTAGTATAAGCCCTACATAGTTAATATATTTGTAAATGTTCAAAGTAAATGTCAATGAGGATGACTAGCGGATCCTATAGTTTTATTGAATTCAATCTATGGTCAATGTGTTAGCTTCGAATATTGATCAAAACCTTATTTTTAGTGAAGGTCAGATATGGTAATTCTGATTGCAATGTTTGACCGCAGAAAAAACCGTGTAACGTAAATGCCAGTTTTTCTTGCTTTTTATGTGTTCATCAAACGCACATAAATATGTAATGAACTTCTTAATAATGAGTGTCATCGAAATACGATATACTGGATACCGGTAATTCCAAAGAAACTGTGGAACGTCATTTTTAACTGGTCATATGTTACATTTAATCCTGTAAACCAAAGCAATTAAGAGAAAATGATGACCTGGGATAGACTATGGACTCTATGATCAGTTTGATAAGTCCGAATACGGACATAATAGGTATGTTTCGACGCGGATAACGCGCTCGCATAGTGTGCGTTTTGACGTCCAAAGGCATTAACCCGGATGTGATTTGGCCAATAAGCATCACCTTACTGACCGTAGAATTATCGCATAGCCCTACCTGCAATGTCGGTTTTCATAAAGATTAAGAATTATTACAGCATTAAGGTATTTGTGCATAAAGTTGAATAACAATTAATTCAAATATTTTCAAATGTGATTTCGATTGATGTTTTTATTTATTTATATCACGACAGCATATTGATAACATATTATATCTAAATTAAATACTATATCAACATAGTTATTATCCACCATGCTCTATGTGTTACAATTGAAAATAGTCACTCGTGTTGAAATAAGATTTGGAATATTTCCAAATAAATTAAAGCTACAAAAAAGTATCTTACCTTTGAAATCAGGTACGAATAAACGTATCACGTCGTCATGATATATATAAAAGATAACATATCAACAATTAGATTTAATTTATATTTTATTTATTAAAATGTTTCTTTATTGCTCCATATCTCTTCGATCGACAAATATTGATAGTTTATTTGGCATAATGGTTTCGTGTTCTAATGTTTATTACAACTTCATGCAAAATGTGAGTACATTTGTATTGCGTATATCTGAATATGCATGTATGCCTGTGTGTCGATATATACTACGTTCTATTTTTGATATCAGCCTGAAGTGCAAGCATCGATCCTCATGTTGTATTATCCTTATATAGAACAATGTTTATTTGTAACTGTGTACCTTTTCAGGTATATAATGTAATCGATATTTGAAATGATTTATCAATTTTGTCTTTAAACAATCATATAAAAACCACGAAAGATCTATATTTGCATTCTGTTTATTCGAAAACAAGTCGAGTTAATCGTTATTTTGATTACATTAAAGAGGTTGTATCGCGATATTTTACAGTGTGGTGATTTACATCTATTTCAATCTCATGTAAAATGTTTTTTGTCATTATCAGGTCGCGTCCGTCCCTATTTATAAAGGTACCCCTAGTCACAGGGACGCATCCATATATATAGGGACACGTCCCTATATACATGAACGGTTGGCCGAAAAATGAAATGCGAATATTTTTGCTATGATTTGAATTTATTAACGCAAATTACAAATCTGGCCTTGGGATTAAACAATATATATATTTTGGTTAATGTTATGAAAATTTGGCGAATTTTCATAAATGCTGATTTTTTTTCAATTTTGCATGATTTTCGATGGGTTTGTATAGACCCTCGGCTTTCCCTCAATGGGTTTCGTTTTCATTCGACACACAGTACAAAAACATATGTGAGCTGTAGTTAGTCGTATAATATTTTGAATTAGGTCAAAAATTGAAAATTTGTCGAGGTTTTGAATAATATTGAATTTTGGACTTCGACACATAGAGAAATATTACTCGCATATTGCGATGTTTTGGGGACTTCGCATATGTTAGAAAAACGTTGTGAGAAAGACGTTGTGAAAAGACGTTGTGTGAAAAGCGTTGTAAAAAGGACGTTGTGAGAAAGAAGTTGTGAGATAGTCGTTCCTCCGATGGATTCCCGTTAGTCGTCTAATAAAGTTTCCTATGTTTTCGAATTGTCAACTGTTAATAAGGTGGCGGAGGACTGATTGACATGTTAAATTTCTAATATATTAAAATTTTGACTGGTTGTTGAGGTTGCTGAAACCTTGTCTACTTGTTTTCATAAACAATCTACAAATAACACATGCTTCGAATGGACATCTAGAAAGATTTCATTCAACATTTCAGCGCTCATAATTCATGATCATAATTCAACCTTATCAAAATTTGTGTCACTCTCACAGTTGGTTATATATCGATATATATATATATATAATTATCATATATATTATCTTTTTTTAATTATTATGTTAATAAAATATAAGTAGAATATATTTATATCGGTTTAAAACATCTTTTAAAAACATATATCATTAACATATACAAAACTA
>LQRL01143199.1:37244-51001 GCA_001703475.1 Hydroides elegans
TAGGGACGATCATTCCTATAAATAGTGGCGCCCTTATAAAAAGGGGCGCCCCTTTAAATAGGGACGGACGGGACCCGATTATCCGTCGTCTTCAAGTAAGACATATTTTCAAAACGTGCTGCTCTCTTTTCCTTAAGTCTAGACAGGCATTGTCTCAAACAGAACCGTCGGATATGAAACCATGTCTGTAATAGATCGTATGGCTAACGTAAAATTTAGAGTTCTAATAAAAAAACCATGATTATCAATAAATCCGTGAATTACTGTATATTTTTATCATAGACAATACAATCTCTTTAAACATTGTTTGACGATTAAGTACGTTATGGAATATACATGTTTTAACTTAGAGCAACACCGCGATATGAAACTGACATTATTTGTTTAAGATTTAAGATATGTTTATCGCGGAAGATAAATTCAAAATACATTTAATCTCATGGCTCATGGATTGTTATCCGCATTCTGGGACATTGCATGGTCTACGCACTAATATGCCGTCGTTGAAAACCATGCAACTAATTTCTGGAAATATGGGTCTGAAATCAAACGCCAAATTGTAAAAATATTAAAGTATAATTATCAAAGTGCCCAATCAAATGCAAGATGTAAATTTATGCATAAATGTAGAGTTGTTAAAGGTTTTTTTTTTCATTTTTTTTCATTTGATATTCGATAGTCTTTGGTGTTTAAACAAACACATATACGACACATTTTGTGCTACATCGTTTTATATTTACCATTGAGAAACAAATGTCGGTATCAAATATCAGTAATACAATAGTCATATTAATTTAATATTGGATTCATGTGTTTTCAATATATTTCATCGTTTTCTGTAAATTATGTAAATGAGCAACGATTTATATTAATTTAAATATAAATATTTTTTAAATATTTTTTTAATGATTAAATATAAATAGAGTTCGTTTTTCTTTATTTCAGAATACATATACATTACACTAACTCACATGCTGTGCCTTTTACCACAATATGGTTGAGTTATCTTCCACAGAGCATCCTTTAATGCAATACCTCATGGGTTGTTCAATGTCTATATCACCTGCATTTGTTGCCTGCGGCTGCCACTGAGCCATCATTCGGAAAATGCGAATCGGTCAAGTTGTAACCCGAGTAAATCCAAGGTACGCATTTAAAAGAGCCTGCATGGTTCGTGTTGCCTGTGTATGCTGAACGGTTACGGGTCGGATAGCAGTCAACTTTAAGAATGATACAAGGTATCTTTACTTTGAGGACAGGAAAACATACCCTAGGGTATACCTGTCCCCTCCCCCTAAACAAAATATATATGCACAAAACGTTTTAAATGCAGGTAAGATGGCAGGGAAAAATCAAGACTGCATGTGTGATTGTCTTTATATATTGGTCCAATATCGACTGACATTTTAATGATATAAACGATAATTTTTTAATATAATATAGTTTATGGTCCAAACGCTTCCCCTCTGACATTTTGTTGTTTGCGACATGAATATTGTCAATATACAGATGCTATGGATAAGTAATGGATGCTATATGATAAGGGTCAATTTCCATTTCGCGCTCTGTAAGGCAACACAACTAGTGTACCAATAATATAAATAAAGTATAGCGACATTGTCTAGAACACTTCTTTGTACCTTTTAATGTATATAAAGCAAATGCCCAAAACCAAGAATTATTGATTTAAAAAGATAAACTGTAGCACATACCTACTTCGCATACACGGCCCGAGAAGCCATCGGAACAAGAACACACGAATTCATTGATGCCGTTCGATTGGCAAACCCCCAAGTTTTGGCAAGGATTCGGGATACACACATCATAATGATCAATAGCTGTAAAAAGTATTGTTAATAAGTCATCACAAAAACACTAAAAATAGTCTCGTTAGCAGAATACATTATATGAAAATATTGTCATGTGTATGTCACAAAGCAAATTCGTCAGCTATTGAACTATAATTTCTATGGTTCTAAGGAGAGACTCAATTTAAAACTTGAAAGCGAACTGGATGCAAAGACCTTTCATTATAATGATTTTATAAATGCAAGAATTTGTTGTGAGGTTTGATTTACCAGAACATTCCGGAACACCGCACGAGTGCGGGCCTATTACTCCGTTAACCTCCGCAAAACACCAGGGTCCCAAATCTCGACTATCGTTTGGATTTCTATCAAAAATAAATATGATAATAATGGATCACGAATGTCAAGAAGTTACTTAGGTTGCATCAACGTTCATGGGTAGGGTTTAACTCCTGATAAATTATACATTATCTCTGACATTTGTATGGCTATAAAACATATGAAAAATATGTGCAATATCGGCGCAATTTAATGCTAAATTAGGTTTTTAACTCATTTATGTCTTCATCTTCCACTTAAATATAGTATGCCTACCTGCATTTATTTCCTGCCTCTGAGGCGTTGTTATCAGGAAGTGCTTGAATCAATGCTTTTAACTTTTCTGGACCCTCAAACAATCCCCAACTAAGGCAATGAATACCGCTAACTGTATTTGTGTCGCCCATGTAAAGGTGTGAACGTCCAGCATGGTAACAATCCGGATAATCAATAGCAGGAGGTGCATCTATGTGTTGGTTGAGCATCAGCAAATTATATTTGATTGGTAAAGAAAATTAAGCTTACATTAGCAATGTGTATTTGCAGTTTATGTAGGTTTGAAAAGTAATCGTACGGTTTTATATGGAATGTTTAGAAAAGAAATCCCCTGTCATGAAAATAAGCACGAAAGCACGAAACTTAATGGAGGTCAGCAAAATGCAATTATAATTTTAAAAGGCAAAAAATATGGGATTAGGTTTCGGTCCGCCAAATAAATTGATTGCTGGACTTTGCCGTTTCTGCCCCTAAATCTGCTCCCATTTCCAAAATCAGGTATAATCAGAGACTGAGTAGATTTTTGCAAAATAGAGTGTAGTTGCAACTCAGTTATGTTAATTTAGTCCAGTGATTATTGGTATGAAAGGAAATATATTTTTTTAGAAATAGTACATAAACTGTGCGCTTTAATTTCAAACCTGCAATAGTATTTATCATAGCATAAGTTATAATGAAAGTTGTGTTTTTGTACTACATGGTTGAATTGGGGATCTGGATCTGATATCTGATCATTGAAAAAGAGATAAGCATGTTTCTTATGATTCCTTTTATTCACTGCATGTTTAAAGTGAGTATATAGATAATAACAATACTATTTATGCTATTATCATAACGATCATTTGGTTTATTTAAAGGATATATTCTGAAAAACTCTTTTTGCTATGTGTCATTTAACTTTTGTCTTCTCAAGACTTTAGGAGAACTTATTAATGGCAGCTAAAATGTAAACGAAATCAACAATATGATTATTAGAATGTAATTTCCTTACCACTAGTCTCATCAAATTGAATCCATGAGAAACCGGTGTTACACATCTCCAACAAAAACGTGGCAACGATCAACAATACCCTTTCCTTTTGCATGTTTTACAATTGATTTATCCCATACAATATATTTATGAGGCTTGATTAAAGTGTGTAAAAGAGGCAGGAATCCAAAGGAATAGTTATATATATCATGTTCTACACAGAATGAGGTTGAACAAAAAAATGTCCTATAAATCATGAACTGCTATCGCAATAAAGGGTTTGTTTCGCTTAATAGTGTGAGGTTTTGTTTAAGCGTGTTGTAACTAGATAAAGCGCATTTCATCTAATATATTAAGTTCAAGTCACATGACCTCTTATCATGATTGAACCTCACTACTTGAAGATCTGATTTGAATCAAACATAAACAAATATGAAACCTGCAAACATTACAAGACCTAAATTCCAGGCGACACCCTATTGTTATCACTCATCAAATATCACATGCACATATGATGCACAATAGTTTTTGAAAGGTTTTATACTGCACATTTTCGTTTATAGTCAAACGAAATTAACTATTTAATCTCGTTTGGCAGTTCTCTTAATATATCAGGGTAACTTGTACCTTTTCGATTTCACTTCAATAGACTTCTAGTAAAACTAGCTGTCTATGACTTTTCTCGTAACATCTGTTAAGACTATTCAAATGATAACTTTGATAACTTTGTTTACCACTTCAGCGCGGTTGTTGCCTGGTTTAATTTCAATTCGTGAAATTCAAGTAAAACATTTTCTTTTCAGAAAATATTTCGCACTTTTCATTATCCGATAAAGAAAAATATTAGTTTTTTAAGAAAATTAGTATCTAACAAAATTGTAAAGTAATCCAGAACTTTTGATAAATTGTTAATATAATTATATAAAAACGAGTTGTTGATTCACTTTTGATGTGAACTTTGTGATTATATGAAATGATAGAATAACCATTAAACATGTTTTCAACTTGGAACAGGTATTCTAAGCAATATTTTCAAGCTTGGATATAGATTAATAGGTCTTACATTGTCATAAAAGTTTAGGAAACATGGATTCATCCATTTTCAAGCAAGTCAGCAGTGTTTGCAAGGGCTGAATACAGGGCCACCTGTCTAGATTTGCAAGCAACTAAATATACACTCTTAACCTTAATAAAACAGATGTACAGCATTGATGTAAAACTGCAGAATAAAAACTTATCTAAGCTGATCAGTGTGTCTTGTTGTTTAATTGATATAGAATATGATTACGTTATTGTATGTTAATAAGGCAGCTCCTGAAAAAAATACTTAATATTTCGAGTACGTTTATGTATCACCTAGAATAATAAGCGGCAGCTTAATTATGTTACTAGATCTCGTCAAAGTCAACGGTACCTTTATTGATATTACGTTGCTGTAAAACTGTTAAAATGTGTATTAAAAACAAAAGAATAAACCATTTATTTGTCCATTTTTCACATTTATTTATAGAAATACATCGACAGCCCTAAATAACAGATTAAAAATTTTAGCCTACATTTTCAATAAGGTCTACTAATTGTCTCGGCGTATACAATAATGTGATGTAACAATATCAACTGGTTTGATGTAACAATGACCAATAATATGTTCTTATATTGATTATTTTCATAAAAGTCACCATATAAGTTTGACGCGAAGGATTCAATAAAAACTTATACCAATAATTTCGGTAAATTGAACAATTAATACCATATTTTCTCGCTGACATTAAAATTACATGGTTTCATTACTTTCTGTGCACAACCGTTTATTATTTACGGTTTATATGTAAATACTAAATACATTTTAATGGTGCATTACACTTATAACATATATGTTTACAACTCAAGTCTACCTTAATGAGTTTATATAAAAATGTGCTAAGCTCCATACATATATAAAACAGTAGCAAAAGACTAAGCTAAATACCCTTCAATATTGTAGAATTTATTCATTAACAAGCACGCCCCATGGACGTAAGATACCAATATAATGCACAGTCAGTTAACGTAAGAAAAGTATCACCACAAAGCTTATCTTTCCAATTAAATTTAGTTTTATATGCTCTATATCATCTTATGACCCCGTGCCTATGAACGCTCGTATTTCAGAATGTCTGGCCCTGTAAAACAGGGTGGCCATATATAGGTTTTAGGCATTTAGCAAAGAAGTTCATAAAATACGATATTGTAGCCATTTGGGCCATTGTCTTTCTTTACTTAAAGTAATATAAGTAATAGCAAGAGTAAAGTAATGGAACATTTTATACATGTTGCTAGCAGGAACAACTGTATATCAATTGTTCACACAAAAATATGTATGACATAATTTATTACACTTAATATTTAAACAATGGATCGAACTTAAGACTATGTTCAAAACACAAATTAAGAAACAGTGTTCTTAAACAAATAAAATACATTGCTACATGTTTAGTTTATCACCGTTATATCGTAGAAGCAGGTCCAAACAATACACCTACCATTTTCAAAGCAACACATAAAAATTAACAACTAACAGATTTAATTCGAATTTAAACAAAGCATCAAATTATAAAACTAATAAGCACAAAACTTTGTCACTATCTAATGCAATACAAAATGCAACAAAATGCATGTAACTGATTCTATAAAAATGCAAGCTTATTTCCATGTGGCTATATAATTATTTAAGGCATATCGCATAGGTATTTTTCATAAATGTGAATGACATTCGAATGACAAAATGGCCATTTTATTACGTTTTGGTTTAATATGGCATGAACAAGAAATGAGCAAACTCAATAACGCGATGTTACGTGTTCACGTTAGCCATAGTAAAAGTTTTGTTTAAAATATACGAAATAAGTTTACCTACGTGAAAAACCGTATATTATATGATTTTTAATTTAAAAATACATTTTACATCTTCCTGTAGGTTGTTTTTTTTCAACAAAAATAAACAAATACTCTAACATATGAATGTTCATGTATTAGCAAATACAATGTATGCAAAATACTACTTCCCATCTTTACCAGATAAAGAATGTGAATATTTTTCTGACCCGCAACAAAGCAAGACATATTTTATCCTAATATGATTTGGTTGCTTCATGTTATATTTGAAAACTCTTCACACTTGATGACAATGTGCATGATTCATACCTTTAATGATATATTTTCTTTTTCTATTTTTTGTTTATTTCCAATAAGGAAATTACCTTTTGTATTGATTTTACTCATAATCTAAAGAAATAATGATGAAAGTAGTGCCGAAACGATGACGAAAAGTAGTGCCTGGGGTGCTGAGGCACTTCCGGGGTCGTTGTTGTCTTCTTGTTCCTCCGCGGTAAGGGAAAGGTTCACCTCTGAAATGGTAAAAAATGACAAATATACGTATAACCAAACCCTACAAATGTACGGACACGCACTTGTGGACTTTTTTTCTGCGCCACAGCGAAATTCAAAGTAAATATAGTAAACCCTGCAATATTGCGATCATAAGGACTATATTTTCATTGAATATTGCTGTACCGCATGCAAATTCTACAAGCGCTAGTCCTTACCTTAATGAGCTTCCCTTACGTACTAGTAATTTGTGGTCGGCGTAGGAACAACGTTGTTGCAACGTCTGTAAGGTGTATCTAAGGAGGTTACCAGGCGTCGGAATAAACGTCCAAAAAGCTTCGACGTTTCTCAACGTCATGGTGAGTGCAAAATGAAAACGGATATATGTGATTCTGATTGTCTACAAATGAAGAGCTGCCGTTAATGTTAATGATATCATAAAATGATGTTTCAAGACAACTCTTTCTATTGCTAAATCGTGCAGTTGATTTGTTTTCAAATTGGCACTTTTACAAACAAATAAACGACGTCATATTTACCTGGGCATCGTTCCTGGACGTCGTTTTCATTGATGAGGCCTTGCATCATGGATTCGGTGAATTTCTTGATCGCCTCACAACTACCGATTTTCTCGCGGGCACAAGTAAAGTAGGTGTCGATGTCACTGTAAACAAACATAACAAAATTCATAACATGTAACATATTAAGCAAACAAAGTGTAAAAATATATTCCAGAAAGAACAATAGAATCTACAGTATGACACATATTGGTAATATGGTTTATCCCGTCGATTTTACGGTGATGCACAGTAGACAACATTTCGCTGGTCTTTATTAAGTAAGTGGTAATGTTGAACTCATTTTAAAGCGGTTTTTGTTCAATAAACAATTATTCTTAACTCAAAGAATGCTATAAAGCTATGCTCTAATAGTCACTTTAGCCATAACTGATGCGATATTAACCTCTCATATGACAGACGTTTCTTGTGTAACCGATAAACGCATTTACCCAAACGAATAGGTGATAAAACTAATGACACGAGTCGCTTACTTCAAACGGATAAACGAAAACGCATAAACAGGAACGTTTTCGCATGTACGCTACCTTATATTCGCTTAAGAAAATGAGAGGTTGGAACCGCGCCCAATTAAACTTGTAGATAGAAGTCGACTTTAGTTCATGTAGACGTATTAATCGGATTTTCGGACAAAATCAGCTCTTTTTTGTCTTTGATCGCGCATATAGGTTTTCTCTTGAAATATTTTCAAATGACATATTGATCAATAGGTACATTAATTAGCCATTTGACTATCCGATTGAGTAATATCAGTTAGATATATAGCATAGTTATTGAGCAATTGACCGCCAAAAATCATCACTATCTAAGTCGGCCACATCAGATATTCGGACAGCATGTATCAGATATTTGGACAAAATTATATTTTTTTCTCCTAACAAAAGCAAGATTTAACCCATTATTATGAATTCTTAATTTCAAATGGGGTTAAAATTAGATATTCAGCCAAAATAGGACCTTGCATCAATAGGCTAACATAGGGCATATTTGAAATCATTTGAAATATACAATATAAAGGCAGCATTGCATCTACTGTTCGGAACGTCGTCTAAGTGACGTATTTCGAGGATACGTAAGGTTTTGAAAAATGACATATTTCTAAATATATTAATTACTAAGATAGAAATTATATCTTGTCTAAATGCCTTGCATGTTTCATCTGAAAGTTTTGTGAACCCTTCACATGGGATGAACGTACTCCTTACTAGACTTCAATTCCACGTGGGCGCAACGTCCTTTCCTTGAACTTAATGACACAATACCTTTATATGAGTCGTAATTAGAGCGACCCCTCGACATCATAGTATCATATTTATTTGTCAAACTTTTATTTTCAGAATGACGAGTTTATCAACTGGAATCAACAGGTATCAAAACACTATTCGTGGATACAACAAACGCCTTTTTCTAAACGATTCACTTACTGATTCCACCGACATTCATCAATTTGGAGATAGAGATTGAGAGCAAGGGATAGAGATAGAATAAATAGAAGATTAAGAGAGAAGCGACGGCAAGCGACGGAGTGAGAGAGAGACGTCGGCAACATAATTCAAATCGAAATCCTAATAAATTTATATATATATTTAGATGATATTTTGGAAAAACATGATTATGCTCTATATAAAAGTTATCCTATAAGAGAATTTATTGTTAAGACAAAAACAAATAGCAATGTACTCTTGCAATATGTTTTGCTAGGCAATGTCTCGATTCTTCTAATATGATACAAGAATGTGCTATATAGATTTTCATTGTTAGTAGTAATTGAAGCAACATTAATCTGTTAGAGTTTTTTTTTGTGGCTCTCATCTTATTTATAGAAAAAAGAATGTACTCTATGAATATTAAAAGAAACTGTCTTCAGCGTACTAATAGTCTATTAATGGATCTAGTGTGGTTATTGGGGGCGTATGTACGTGCATTAGGCATTCAGACTTTTACTGTGTATATAACCTTGGAGCATAAAGCATTAAGGATCTCATTTAATATACATTCACGAGAGTATTGCCTCTATAAACATTTCCATGATATATCCAATGTCGTACATGGGTACATTCAAAAGTATGAAACACTGAAAAAGCTCACTCAAAATATGCTTAAAAATGTCCATACATAATGCACTCTTTAAGAAGAATCTTATGCTTCGAAGTTTGCAAAAAAATCTCTCAGCGTGACGTCATTTATAAAGGCCATATAGCAGCAAAATGAAACGATTCAGACAAACCCCAATAATACCAGCGTGTAAACACCCTGGTATTAAAAAGGCTTAATATTCAGTTTGAATCACTCTTCAAATTTAGAACTGTTAATTAAAGGGCTTAGTCTGCATTTGTAAGCATATAAAAATATTTTTTAAAATTCTGTCCGAACATCTGATTAGCCCGATTTCGCTATCTACATTTTTTGGCGACCAATTGCTCAATAACTCTTCTATATTTTCTACTGATATTACTAAATCAAATAGTTAAATGGCTAATGTACCAATATGTCGATATGTCAGCTGAACAAAAATAATGATAAAATGTACAAAAACAATCAAACTCAAAACAGTGCTGATTTTGTCTGAAAATCCGATTAAAATCTTCTATTCATGTATTTACCTGCAGGAGGCAGTGTTGATGTCTGGTTCTTCTGAGCCAATGTCTTCCTGGCAAGTTTGCAACGAGTCCATTTTGCTCGGATACTCATCGCATCCTTATGAAATAAAACATACATGAAAATAAATAAAATATGAATTATGTGTTAATTCATGTATGAAATCACATCATTCACTGGTAGAGTATACGCATGTTCATGTGGTCACAATTTTTACACTTCCGACAACAGCGAATGTTTTATCTATCCCTCAAGTTTTGCCCCAATTTTAAAGTCAAACCTTTCACAATACGTTAATGGCTTTTGTTGAGAGCTGTAGATTCTAAAACTATATTTGTACCTATAGAATTCGGACTTAATTCAGTTTTGAATTAAGGCGCGTTCAAGCAAACAAAAAAGGCCCAAAATGAAAGCTCGAAAATCTGTTCGAAATCCACTTTTATAAAAAAAAAACATAGCAACTTAACCCTTCTATTCAGACAAAATACGTTTTTTTTCATAATTTTCGAGCTTTTTTTGAGTGAACGCGGCCTTAGTCACCTGGTTCACAAATGCCTTCCACAAAATCCACCATATCAACGGTGCTCAGACTCGGAACTCCGGGTTCGTTTCCAAAGATGCTGAAGTTATGGCATTGAGCCTGCGTCAAACAGCTCTTGATCTGGTCGAAATTCACTTCTTCCAACGACCTGTTAAATTGACAATACGGTCGTCGTTATATGTGCTTTCTCAAGCGTTCCTTACAGAAAACTCAAAAGCGTCTGCGTCTTGTATCCCATACGGAATATAATGTACATAGGAGACCACGAAAAAAACAGTGTTTTAAAGAAGAAAACAGCTGGTACAAATAACAAAAACATGAAATATTTTAGTTTGTTTATTTCGAATGGTTATCTTCATCACAAGACAATCTTCATAACGCTATGTCACAGATGGTGTCCCGAACCCACTCCGAATGCGCCTGTTGATTAAATCTACATTCAAACCATAGCTCTAACCATGCTCCAAACCGACCTTTAAATCAGTTTGAAATCATTGCTTGAATAAGATTATTTGATTTAAAGCAGGTTTTGAATGTTGTTTGACGATTGTACTTCAATATGAGTACATGTTTTTTCTTCAGCCTTTACATAATGTGTTTTTTTAATCAAAATAATCCTTAAACAAAAACCGCTACTCACATGCAGAGCTCTTTCTGTTCCTCGTTCCTCTCCTCTACAGTCTTTACTGGGGCATTTGGGTCTCCACTTCCGGTTGGGTTGAAAAGGGCACCAACGGTCTCCATGTCTTCTTGCAATGAGCCAAAGCACTGGCCCATTGAGATATAGCATGGGTCGAATCCGCCTGGACCGCCATCGGGACCAATAACTGGGCCACCTATGTATGGATATATATAGTTAGAGTCAAATAGATAAGATTACATTACATAATTGCCGAAATTCGGAGTCAGAATGATGTGTAAAAAGACACAATGACTTGGTTACTTAATCAAATGAGTGCATTGTGTAAATAGAGCGTAGTTGTTCGCTCTGTGGGCATTGAAGAATCAACGCTATATTTGAATGATCCTCTGTTTCGCATTTTCATTTTCTAAAGTTGTTTTTGAGATATATCTTATTTATAAATTTAAATGGTAGTTGCACTATAAATTCTACCTCCATCTCCACCGTCTCCATTGAAAGCCATGCATACTGGGTCTGTGATTGTGGGCAATTGATTCAGTTACATATGTAACCATCTTTATAAATGCTTTTCAACAAATATATTCAAAAATATTTTAAAATCACGTTTCCTACCTCCATCCCCATTGAAAGCCATGCATGCTTGGTTGACAGGATTCGTAATTGCTGGCAACTGGCCAAGATACATTGTCTTTTCAGATTCGGCGCATCCGTCGAGGGCAGTCATAATGCATGTGTTCAAGTCGCCCATGACGCGTTCGGCTTCACTGAATAAGAGATAACATACCCAGATTACACAAAACCTCATCATGATATCACGCTGATCTAAAGTTAACTCATAGGAGAGGGGCACTCAACGATTAATTTTAAAAATTGATCTCAATATATGTATTGTTTAGCCGAAGATGATCAGATATATTTGAAATTAAGCTTTATATGCTGATTTGCGTCAAAATGTTTATTCTGAAGTTGCAAGCAAGAAAAGTCACTGCAAGCAAATATACAATCTCCTACCAGAATAAAGATGTCAAGAAATAGGAAGTATATAAGGTTATTATCTCACAGATTCGTTTACAGAGACTTAATTTAGATACATCTGCATCGGTTGATATACTTACAAACATAATCTGAGAGTAAAATAATCGTTTCGAAAATAAAATCTTTATTCTGTTCTGAAAATGTTGCAAGCAAGGAAGAGCTGCTGCAAGAATAAACATTTACCCGAATAAATCGCTGAGTGCCCTCGATAGGAGCACAACATGAGATCAACATGAGGTTGATAAAATAAATAATATAAAATATAATATAAGGAAAAAATATGTAATATAAGAAAATAGCTGTATATAAAATAATACTAGATAACTGTGATATAAGGATATATTTAGCAAGCGAACATTATTCGAGAGCACTCTTTGAACCCCCCTTTTGTCTCGACGCCAGATACGTCAGATTAAGCTTCATTTTCTTGGTCAAATTTCAGTATGACATGGATATAACCGTTCCTATATAGATTCTATGTGATGAGAACAAGTAATTATATGGTAGGGTTTTACATACATGATATTTGTTCCATTTGGAGGAGACACATTTACACTTTATGAGGAAGTTTAGACTCTAGACAAACACAAACAACAATGAAACTTAAATCAATCTTGCTTACTCTATATATACACCAATCGACGATCTGCGATGCGGCTGTGGCATAGCTCTTGCTGAATTCCGTGAGGCTTGTCTCAGCGAGAGGGAAAGAATGGAGCGAGAAACGGATAGAAGGAAGGAGGATGAAAGACACGAGGGAGAGAGAGGGAGGGAGAGAGAGAGAGAGAGAGAGAGAGAGAGAGAGAGAGAGAGGAGAGAGGAGAGAGCGAAAGACAGAGAAAAAAAATAGAAGAGAAGAGAAATAGACAAACACAAACAACAGTGAAACTTAAATTAATCTTGCTTACTCTATACACCAATCGACGATCTGCGATGCGGCTGTGGCATAGCTCTGGCTGAATTCCGTGAGGCTTGTCTCAGCGAGAGGGAAAGAATGGAGCGAGAAACGGATAGAAGGAAGGAGGATGAAAGACACGAGGGAGAGAGAGAGAGAGGAGAGAGTAGAGAGCGAAAGAGAGAGAAAAAAAATAGAAGAGAAGAGAAATAGACAAACACAAACAACAGTGAAACTTAAATTAATCTTGCTTACTCTATACACCAATCGACGATCTGCGATGCGGCTGTGGCATAGCTCTGGCTGAATTCCGTGAGGCTTGTCTCAGCGAGAGGGAAAGAATGGAAAGAGAGATGGATAGAAGGAAGGAAGAGCGAGAAAGGAGTGAGTGCGAGGAGTGATAGAGAGAGAAAGAGAAAGGAGAGAGCGAGAGCGAGAGAGAGAGAGAGAGAGAGAAAGAAAGAAAGAAAGAAAGAAAGAAAGAAAGAAAGAAAGAAAGAAAGAGAGAAAGAAAAAGGGGGGGAAGAGCGAGTGAAGAGAAGATAAATAGACAAACACAGAAAAAAGTGAAACTTAAACTCATCGTACTTACTCTCGACACCGATCGACGATCTTCGATGTGGCAGTGGCATAGCTCTGGCTGAATTTCGTGATGCTTGTCTCATAGAGAGAGAGAGAGAGAGAGAGAGAGAGAGAGAGAGAGAGAGAGAGAGAATGGAAAGAGATATG